>JADRCC010226523.1:0-12761 GCA_019843855.1 Hylomyscus alleni
CCACTGGATGGTTTTAATTCCTTTGTTAAAGACCAAGTAACCATAGGTATGTGGGTTCATTTCTGGGTCTTCAATTCTATTCCATTGATCCCCTGCCTATCACTGTATCAATACCATGCAGTTTTTATCACAATTGCTTTGTAGTACAGCTTAAGGTCAGGGATGGTGATTCCCCCAAATTTCTTTTATTGTTGACAATAGTTTTCTATGTCCTGGGATTTTTGTTATTCCAGATGAATTTGCAATTTGCTCTTTCTAACTCTATGAAGAATTGAGTTGAAATTTTGATGGTGATTACATAGAATCTGTAGATTGCTTTCAGCAAGATGGCCATTTTTACTATATTGGTCCTACCAAGCCATGAGCATGGCAGAACTTTCTATTTTCTGACATCTTCTTTGATTTCTTTCTTCAGAGAATTGAAGTTCTTGTCATGCAGATATTTCACTTGCTTAGTTAGAGTCACACCAAGGTATTTTATATTACTTGTGACTATTGTGAAAGGTGTTGTTTCCCTAATTTCTTTTTCAGCCTGTTTATCCTTTGTGTGGAGGAAGGCCACTGATTTGCTTGAGTTAATTTTATATCCAGCTACTTTGCTGAAGTTGTTTATCAGTTTTAGGAGTTATCTGGTGAGATTTTGGTGGTCTCTTAAATATACTATCATATCATCTGCAAATAGTGATAATTTGACTTCTTCCTTTCCAATTCGTATCCCTTTGATCTTCTTTTGTTGTGTAATTGCTCTTGCTAGGACTTCAAGTATGATTTTGAAGATACAGAGAAAGTGGGCAGCCTTGTCTAGTCCCTGATTTTAGTGGGATTGCTTCAAGTTTCTCTGCATTTAATTTGATGTTGGCTACTGATTTGCTGTATATTGCTTTTATTATGTTTAGGAATGGGCCTTGACTACCTGATCTTTCCAAGAATTTTATCATGAAGGGGTCTTGGATTTTGTCAAGTACTTTCTCAGAATCTAATGAAATGATCATATGTTTTATTTCTTTGAGTTTGTTTATATAGTGGATTATGTTGATGAATTTCCTTATACTGAACCATCTGTGCATCCCTTGGATGAAGCCTACTTGGTTATGATGATTGGTGTGTTCTTGGATTCAGTTTGCGAGAATTTTATTGAGTATTTTTATCAATATTCATAATGGAAATTGTTCTAAAGTTCTCTTTCTTTGTTGGGTCTTTGTGTGGTTTAGGTATCATAGTAATTGTGGCTTTATAGAATGAATTGAGTAGTGTTCCTTCAGTTTCTATTTTGTGGAATAGTTTGTAGAGTATTGGTATTAGGTCTTCTCTGAAGGTCTAATAGAAGTCTGCACTAAAACCCTCTGGTCCTGGGCTTCTTTTGGTTGGGAGACTGTTAATGACAGTTTCTATTTCTTTAGGGGTTATGGGACTGTTTAGATTGTTGATTTGATCTTGATTTAACTTTGGTACCTTGTATCAGTCTATAAAATTGTCCATTTCATTCAGATTTTCTAGTTTTGCTGAGTATAGGTTTTTGTAGTAGGATTTGACTATTTTTTTGATTTCCTCAGTTTCTGTTGTTATGTCTCCCTTTTCATTTTTGATTTTAATAATCTGGAAACTGTCTCTGTACCCTCTGTTTAGTTAGGCTAATGGTTTATCTATCTTGTTCATTTTCAAAAAAAACCAACTCCTGGTTTTGTTGATTCTTTGTATAGTTCTTTTTGTTTCTCCTTGGTTGATTTCAGCCCTGAGTTTGATTATTTCCTGTCTTCTACTTTTCTTGGGTTTATTTGCTTCTTTTTGTTCTAGGACTTTCAGGTGTGCTGTCAAGCTGTTAGTGTATGCTCTTTCCAGTTTCTTTTTGGAGGCACTAAGAGCTATGAGTTTTCCTCTTAGCAGTGATTTCATTTTATCCCATAAGTTGGATGTGTTATGCCTTCATTTTCATTAAATTATAAAAAAGTCTTTAATTTCTGCCTTTATTTCTTCCTTGGCCAAGTTATCATTGAGTAGAATGTTCTTCAGCTTCCATGTGTATGTGGGCTTTCTTTTATTTTTGTTGTTATTAAAGACCAGCCTTAGTCTGTGATGATCTGATAGGATACATGGGACTATTTCAATCTTCTTGTATCTATTGAGGCCTGGTTTGTGACCAATTATATGGTCAGTTTTGGAGAAGGTACCACGAGGTGCTAAGAAGAAGGTATATTCTATTTCCATAATCTGTCCATTGCTGAGAGTAGGGTGTTGAAGTCTCCCACTATAATTATGTGTGGTACAATGTGTGCTTTGAGCTTTAGCAAAGTTTTTTTTTTTTAATAATATGGGTGCCCTTGCAATTGGAGCATAGATGTTTAGAATTGAGAGTTTGTCTTGTTAGATTTTACCTTTGATGAGTATGAAGTGTCCCTCCTTATCTTTTTTGATAACTTTAGGTTGAAAGTCGATTTTATTTGATATTAGAATGGCTACTCCAGCTTGTTTCTTGGGACCTTTTACTTGGAAAATTGTTTTCCAGCCTTTTACTGTGAGGTAGTATATGTCTTTGTCACTGAGGTGGATTTTCTGTCTGTAGCAATATGTTGGTTCCTGTTTAAATAACCATACTGTTAGTCTATGTCTTTTTATTGAGGAGTTGAATCCATTGATATTAAGAGATTTTTAAGGAAATGAGATTGTTGCTTCCTGTTATTTTTGATGTTGGGGTGGAATATTGTTTATATGGCTATCTTCTTTTTGGTTTGTTAAAACATTTTTTTGCTATTTCTAGGGTGTAGTTTCCACCCTTGTGTTGGAGTTTTCCATTTATTATCCTTTGAAGGGCTGGATTTGTGGAAAGATATTGTATATATTTGTTTTTGTCTTGGAATACCTTTGTTTCTCCATCTATGGTATTTGAGAGTTTTTCTGGGCAAAGTAGCCTGGCATTTATGTTCTCTTAGGGTCTGTATAACATCTACCCAGGATCTTCTGGCTTTCATAGTCTCTGGTGAGAAGTCTGGTGTAATTCTGATAAGTCTGCCTTTATATGTTACTTAACCTTTTACTTTTACTACTTTTACTATTCTTTCTTTGTTTTTTGTTTTTTGTTTTTGTTTTTTTTTATTTTATCTTTTGATTATTATATGAAGGGAGGAATTTCTTTTCTTTCCAGTCTATTTGGAGTTCTGTAGACTTCTTGTATGTTCATGAGCATCTCTTTCTTTATCTTAGGGAATTTTCTACAATTATGTTGAAAATATTTACTGGTCTTTTAAGTTGGGTATCTTCACCCTCTTTTATACTTATTATCATTAGGTTTGGTCTTCTCATTGTGTCCTGGATTACCTGGATGATTTGGCTTAGGAACTTTTTGCATTTTACATTTTCTTTGACTGTTGTGTCTATGTTTCCTATGGTATCTTCTGCACCTGAAATTCTCTCTGCTATTTCTTCTATTCTGTTGGTGATGCCTGCATCTATAACTCCTGATTTCTTTCCTAGGCTTTCTATCTCCAGAGTTGTCTCCCTTTGTGATTTCTTTATTGTTTCTACTTCCATTTTTAGATCCTGGATGGTTTGTTCAGTTCCTTCACCTATTTGATTGTGTTTTCCTGTAGTTCTTTAAGGAAATTTTATGTTTCCTCTTTATAGTCTTCTACCTGTTTTTCTGTGTTCTGTATTTCTTTAAGGCTGATTTATACCTTCTTATGCCTCTATCAGCATCATGATATGTGATTTTTAAGTCTAAATCTTGCTTTGCCAGTGTGTTGTCATATCCAGGACTTGTTGTTGTGGGGATAACTGAGTTTTAATTTCTTGTATTCTTAGTTTCTGTTAGTAAAGTTCTTGTGCTTGCCTTTCATCTTCTGGTTATCTGTGGTGTTAGTTGGTCTTGCTGTCTATGGCTTGAGATTGTCCCTCCTGTGGGCCTGTAAGCCTGTGTCAGCACTCCTGGGAGACCAGCTATCCCCTGGCAAGACCTGAGCACAGAGGGTTGTGGAACAGTGCCAATTCCTGGGTGCAGATGGAGGCAGGAATGTCCCTATCTCAGTTCCTCTACTGCTCCTGTGACCTGTGTGCTCTTGATTGGTCCCACCTTAGATATTCACTGGAGAGATAATGGTGATCTTGCCTTTGAGCCCAGGAGTCAGAGTAGTCACTGGAGACCAGCTCTCCCCTGGCAGGACAAGTGCACAGAGGGCTGCGGTACCAGAAAATGTTTTATTGAATATATGAAGGCACTTTTTTGTTTATAATTTGTGACCATATTAAATAGCACATGAAAGAAATGTAAATTTAACTAATTTTAAATTGAACATAAGAATTTTTTTTAACAATTTCCTATTGTGCTTGGTGCTCTCTATAGGAAGGATACCTGAAACAATAGTTTTGTTCACTAAACCATGATGCTTATCTTCTTTATTAGAACCATTGACAGATAAGAACTCTGATGATATATAATTTCAAGAACATTATGTAATCTTATTCATGACACAGTAAAGGGAGAGGGTCCAGATCTTAGAAAATGTATAAGGAATTAGAAGTAGTTGTTCATATCCACTTCGCTTATATTTCATTTTCTTCTTTTTCTTCTTGTTCTCCTCCTCCTCCTCTCTCCTCTTCCTGTTGTTGGGGAATTTAAATCATTTTATTTAAACATAATCATTCATTTTCCTTTCCCTTTCATTCCTCTAACACTTCATGTTCTCTCTCCCACCATTTCCCCTCATGTGCCTGGACTTCAATACTTCAGGCATTTAATTGCAATATTTTCATACAAGTATACTTTACCCTGTAATATACTTATTCCTGGATAATAGAAGAGTATGCTACAATATGTTGTCTGAAATAGATGGAATGAACATTGTAGCCATTAACAAACAGTAGATAACAGCATATGACAAACTTAAGTTTAGGTTTTGCAACATACCATCAGTCATTTAACATGATCTCATGAAGTCCTACTCTTCCTTGAGAAATATTGACAGTTCAAGTTGTATGCCAAGTGGATATTCATTTCTTCACCTATGAAGCCACATATAAGTGGCCCATTGTCCCAGGAATAAGTTCAATCCATACACACACAAGGTACCCTGAATAAATTCACTAGTCAGTGAAAAACATATGGATATAGCAGGGGCATATTGATAATAAAAAGAGGACAGTATATGTGGAAAGTGGAGAAGGAAGAGATACTGATGGACAATGTGATCTTAAGATACTATGCAAGTGCATGGAATTGTGAAAAATAGGAGAACATAAAATACAAATATTCTTTAATTAATAAATCTTGTACTCATAAAATACAATATATGTTTCTATTATTATGTACCTCACATATATTTCTACAAAAATATTTTTTCTTTCCTGAGCAGTTTTTAAGTGTTTAGCAATACAATGGACATTTTTCTTACTGATGAACTAAAACATTTCTCCTGACACAAGGCTTTTCCCTTAGGTTCTGCACAGAGACACAACACGCTACCCATTAATGCCCAGAGCATTCTACTCTTCTTCAAACGAAGCATACAGAATTATCTTCATTTAGAACACTTTCACATTGTAAAAACACACAGCATAACTTTAGATGGATGTGGAAATAATATAACCTTTGAAATTAGTTGAAAGTTGCACAAAATTATTTCATGGAATCTCCTGGGACCCAAAAATTTACAAACCTTGGGGAACCTTAGATTCATGATGTCTCACAGAAACCTTTTTAAATGCCAGATGCAGTGAGGTAGGAAACATTTGGATTCTCCATTTATGTGTTGTTCTGCAACTGTGATGAACACAACGCTAAGGAAGAAGAGGTAGCATTCTCCACCAGAGCTTCTCTCCTGCTGTCCCTTAGATGTATAAGGAAGAGATGAAAACAACAATGAATCTTGGTTAAGACTGAATGGAACAGATAGGTATTTTTGGATTTTTCACAGAAGTGACACTTGGTCAAGCAAGGTAAGGATATCACATATGCTTAGGAAATGATCCAGGGACCCCAGTTTCTGCTTTGTACTCCTCAGTACAGTATTTTACCCTTAAAGTTTTTTCAAAATGGAAAAGATTATGGAATAATTTTAGGATAATATAATAGATGTTATATTCTATATTTATACATAATAATGTAAAGAAATGAGTTCTTCCTAAACGAGAATATAGCTTTGAAACCAAAGAACAATGAGATGGGAAAGAGTCTAGTCCAATATATGGTTGTTGGTGAAAAAACCTATAATATAGATAATTCACAATAACATGCCCTGTTACAATCATTCATTATTTCCACTATTGATAATTAGATGAATGTTTTAAAATCTGACATTATTTTCAGAAATTGAGAGAAACTAAACTTTGTAAGTGCCATCTTAGTGTTTAATTTCCAGAATTTTAGTAATAAAATAGAATATTTGATGCAAATATTAGGCTCCTTTCTAGAAAATAACATTTTATTCATTTAATAAATAAATATTAAAAATTTATTTATAAGATCAGTGAATTATTAACATTTTTCTTATATATTCATTTTCACTTAACAAAGTTTTAAAATGCCTCCTATGTTATTTACCTAGGTTTTTATTGTAGTATCATCAATAGTAATT
The DNA here is from genome assembly GCA_019843855.1 of Hylomyscus alleni. Taxonomy (NCBI): domain Eukaryota; kingdom Metazoa; phylum Chordata; class Mammalia; order Rodentia; family Muridae; genus Hylomyscus; species Hylomyscus alleni. The sequence continues at coordinate 6,564 of JADRCC010226523.1, forward strand.
TGTATTAGTCTTAATTATAGAGCTCTTATGATAGTTTTACATTTTTTCATCTTTCAATATTATGCGCACTATTACATTCTATGGTAGAAGTTTCTCAATTCATTTGATATTTAGAATAAAATTATGGACTAGAGGACCGTTTCAAAGATTAATATCTACTTAAAGTTCTGAAATAATATCTAGTATGTGTTCTACATTTACTGCATTAATAAAGTAATCTTAAAGTCATTGAGATTCACTTTAAAGTGTTAATTTTAAAAAGACTTTTTTTTTTTTTACTGATTCAATATTTTATTTCATTTTTGGCATAGAGCGATTTTTAAAGAACCTTGACATCAATATTCATGTTCCTGTTGACATACAATTTGCAGAATATGTTAATGAAATCTATGCTTTCTGTTGTTTGTGATCACACATGCTTAGAATCCTAGAAGTTGGAAGTGGAATCAACAAGATCAAGAATTCAAAGACATGGTAAGTTTGATCCAATCCTAGGCTAACTATGACTTTTCATTACCACTAGCATAAAGACTATTTACTGTTATGGGAAAAAAAATCCTCCCGTGGTAGATCAGTAAATGGCACATGGGTATTATACATCAAGCTGTTTTGTTAAGCACATTTATAATTTATTTTCTATTTATTTTAGAATTTCAAGAGTATGTAAAATTTATCATGACCATATCCCAGATCTTCCCTCAAGAAAGTAAGTGCTTTTTTAATTTAGTCAAATACTAGATGCACATAGATACCATGTGAACAGAGGCACTATATTGTACCTCACACAGACTCACTTGCGTCTGCCACATTACTGTACTGTGCATTCATTTGTGAAGATAATATAGAAAAAGTGCGACTGTTCACTTCATCTGAATAAAAGTCATATTTATAGTTAGATAAATTCCTGACTATTATTTTTTAAATTCTGTTTACTTTCCACCTGAAATAGAGTAAAATAACTCTTACTTTCCTCTAACCCCTCCCATATAAACTGCTGTCATCTTTTTCATATCTTCTCTTTAATGATCTCTAAAATTTTTGGCCCTTTTAAAAAATACTATTGTGATGTAATGTATAAATACAAAAATGTAAATGTAAAACCTGCTCAGTCTGTATATTGTTGCATGATATATGATCTGAGGGCTGACCACTTGTTATTGGACACCTGACTGAGAGCCCTTCCCTAGGAAAGAGCAATTCTCAGTGCCTCAGTAGTCTTTATTGGCCTGTGGTTCTTTGTCTAGAGGTGGGGCCCAGGAGAATTCCTTTCCCACATTAGCATGTCTGTTGCTATCCTACTCATTATCCAGGCCTTGTTCTGGCAGCCACATTTCTGAGATAAGATAGGAGTAACTTAATTGGTGAGACTGTGAGGTAGCTGTTTCTGTTGGGATTGGGTTCTTCATAATTAGTCTATCTGTATTTTGGTCAGTTTTCTGTAATGGTCTCCATTTGCTACAAAAAATAACTACTTTGACAAGGGGTGAGATCTAAAGTTATCTATGGGTTTAAGGATAAGTTTTTGGATTCAGTTAGGGGTTGGGATGATCTACTAAAGAGGAGGTAAAAGACTTTCCTCTAAGCCCCATGACTACACTAAACTTAGGTAGTTGGATAGTAATGGGCATAGTTTTCCTCCTGTTGCATTTAGCCCGTAAGTTCAATTCCAAATCTGCTGGTTACTGCTGAAATAGGAGTGCCTCCTTATTGTTTTAGTTATATCTTGCTATATTGCTGATTGTGATTGATAAGCATCATAGTAAAGTAAGATTTGTTTGGTACTCACCTTGTTGTTTGTCAACTGGGTGTAATGAAAATTAATACTCAGGGAGGAGTCTCTCAGGTCATGTGAAGTGTATATCTCACTATTATCCCTTTTATAATGCATGATTCAATTTAGACTAAGACTGCATCTTGTGTTTAATTTGCATATATTCTGAATGCTCTAAAATATAATCATGAACTACAACTACTCTCATTTCAGATATTTCGAATATAACAAACACTAGTATGTGACTGCAGTGCACCAGTATAGATATAGGTGTGTGGCTGACATGATGTCCAAGTTGATCTACATACATTGTGCAAATATGTTACTCTACAAAAGATACTAGAATACAGGGATACAAGCTTTAAGTAGGCACTGACTCAACTTCTTCATGTTAAGTGAATTGTGTAGGTTTTAGAATTAAATTAAAATGAGTTCTAGTTGAATTATTGTCATTAAGATTACCTCAATCTTTCTTTTTGATACAACTGCATTATTTTTACTCACAGATATTTAAAATAAAGATTCCAGCCATATGTTTTACCAAGTACTTTCTTAACACATAAACATAGCATAGTAAGTAACATAATTACATCTTATGTCTGTAAAACTAATTAGACAAATAATTTCTCTTTTTCAGTTATGTGATATCACCAATTTTCATACGTGAGTTTCTGGTCCATCATCTTCTGAACCTTCGTCACTTACTATTTCCTTTGTCGAGATTGCTCATTCATATAGAATCAAAGTAAGAAGATGCTTTTGTGTTAATTCACAGAAGGAACTAGAAAGAATAACTCCTAGTGCTTCTATAAGGAATATAAACTATCTCAGTGTTCATCTAGTTGATTCCATGAGGGCTCATGGGTCTTGGAAAACCTGTCTCTTAAAATCCAAGGTTAATTATTCCTTGTTTCTTTGGTCTTATACTTGGATTTGAATACCAGACAAATTAAATCGTGAAAATGACATATAAAGTTGAACAGGAGCTTGAAAATACAAAAGGAGATAAAGGAGATATTTTTTCACATTTCTCTTTATTTTGATGAAAACAGGATTACTTTCATAAAGTTATGGTCTCATTTTAAAGCGAAATAAAAGTGAAACTTTAACACTTTCAACATATGTATCATGTGTGATGTTAGACTATAAAGTTCCTATAATTTTTCTTTTGTGAAGAATAATTTATTAGAGGTTACAGTATGTTTCTAACTTTTAAAGAAATTTAATATATAGTCAGGATTTTTATGTGCCCCTCATACATATAGTGCTCTAACAAGACACTACAGAATAATCAACCCTAGCCTTTTATACAATCAAGGTTATAGTTTTAAAATGTCTAATATTCACTTCATAAAAGGTGATGATGCAAAGTTAGAGTATTTTATTCCACTCATACAAGTGGATGTGGTCATAATCAAAATTTAGTAGGTGGTTTCTTAGAAATAGACAATAATTTAACATTTATTCAATTTATGTTATTCAAGTATGTTCTCTATTTTTTCTAATATTTTATTTTAAATTGCAATAGACTCCTCAATGCAAATAAATCTATTTGCATAAGGATATATTATCTTGTTGATGGAAATATAAAAAAGCCTTTTTTTTTACAAATGAGATTTTATGTAAAGAAAGTTTACTTTGATTGTCTTCTTGAGAATTATGCAAAACCAGAGTTCTGTTACTGAGTTCATAATCTTGGGGCTTTCTCAAAACCCAAAAGTTGAAAAAATATTGTTTGTTTTATTTCTGTTGGTCTATTTGGCAACTGTAGGGGGTAACATGATAATTGTGGTGACCATCATGTACAGCCCTTCACTGCTGGGCTCCCCCATGTATTTCTTCTTGGCATTCTTGTCCTTCCTGGATGCATGTGTCTCTTCTACTGTCACACCCAAGATGATTGTAGACTTCTTACATGAAAAGAAGACCATTTCTTTTGACTGCTGCATGACACAATTGTTTTCAGTCCATTTCTTCTCAGGATCAGAAATGATTGTCCTAGCTGCCATGGCATATGACCGGTATGTGGCTATTTGCAAGCCCTTGCACTATTCTTCCATTCTTACCCGTAGGCTCTGTAGCATTTTAGTAGCAATATCCTGGGCAGGGGGCTTCTTGCACGCTATCACACAAATTATATTCACATTGCAGTTGCCTTTCTGTGGACCCAATGTCATTGATCATTATATGTGTGGCTTGTTTCCATTGCTGAAACTTGCCTGCACTGACACTCATTTGTTTGTTCTTTTAGTATTTGCAAACAGTGGTGCTATCTGCATCATTATCTTTTCCTTGTTGCTTGTTTCTTATGGTGTCATCTTGTTCTCTTTGAGAGCCCACAGTTCTGAGGGGCGAAGGAAAGCTCTTTCCACCTGTGGAGCCCACGTTACTGTTGTGGTTTTGTTCCTTGTTCCATGCATATTAATATACGCACGGGATACATCTGCATTCCCCTTTGAGAAAGACACACTAATATTTGTCAATGTCCTGACGCCATTGCTAAATCCTATGGTTTACACTTTCAGAAATAAGGAAATGATAAATGCCATCAGAAAAATGTGGAAGAGGCTAATAGTGATTTTTGTTAGACATTAGTCTTGCTTTTAAACTGTTTGGGAAATTAATCAATGGATAAAGATATTTGCTAGGTTAAAATGTGTATATGGGTCTTATTTTTCATAACTCATGTCAGAATATAAGCATGAAAGCACACTTTGCTCTAGTGCTAGTGGGTAAGAGATTTGCAGATTCCAGGGTTTTACTTCATCATGGATATATTTGAAAAACGGTGAGTTCAAATTTCAATGGAGTGTTGCTTAAGAAAATAAGAGAGAATGCTATGAATGCTCATGATCACTTCCTTCTTTTGGCTTTGTACGCAGTTCCACAGACACACCACGTGTACTAGCATGTAAAACATAAATACACACATACACACTTACACCAATCTAAGTACACACAAAAGTATACCTCTAAATCTAAAGAATAAAGAACCTAGTATTTCATTTGGGAAAAACAAAGCAGTGATTTTATGATAGTATAACATAATTTGATATAGAGCACCTTAATAGGGAGATGTTGGCTGCATTTCTGGGTTCATATTTTCACTCTAGTTTGACTACTCATCATTGTTATATAAAATTAAAGGCAGTTCTATTTTACCTTATTTATTTTATTGTATATTTGAAATGTTTTAATTCATTGAACTCTATTAACTCTATTCTTTGTATCAAACTTTGTATCAAATTTGGTTGACAAAATAAGTGTATATTTGTATAAGAAAAATAATAACATTATTCTAAGAGAAAACAGGTTTCTATATGACACATTAAGACCTTATAACCTTTAATGGCAGAGGGAGAAGCCCTGACCCTGAGTTTTAGGTGTGGTTGCATTATCCAGCTTTATTTTAAGATGAGCACATTAACATCTGCTAGAAAATATGAGTTACTTCCTCAATTTCATGACAGATAAAATACACGAGACCATCTTGAATTCCTCTTGGACAATGTGACTATCCTACTCCAGTGAGCTCTGGCACTTGATTACATACAGAAACACACATGTAGTCCTCCTTTTCCAGCACAACGAAAATCCTTGCAGACATTAGTTTCCTAGCCATAACAAGGCACAGATAATGACAAGTGAGCACGTTCCCATCTTCTTTACAGGAAAGAATAGAAACCAGAATAAGGAGATTTAAAAATAGTTTCCAAATGTCAATTAATTTCAATGTATTATATGATTGTAATATTCATAACTTTGCATGTTCAAATAATAATTATATATTTTTGCTTATTAATGGAGAATATGTATGTCATGGTTATATTTATGTTCATTATCAAGATGAATTTAGGGAAATTAACTTACTGTTAAATACCTTCTGTTCAGAATCAACAACACTAGTCAACAACTGAATATTATGATAAAAATGCTGAATATTAATAGTGTTTGTTTCTCATTGATGTTAATTGTCAGAGACAATATACATGGAGCTTCAGAAGACACATGAGACTTTCTATTCAGAAAAAAAATACAGAAACCACAGAGGAAATATCAAAATCTCTAGATGTCACATAAAGAGCAAAGACATAAACTCTTTCTTGAATTAGTTTGATAAAAAGTGAGTCCACAATTTAATTATTTGTGTTTCTCTTTTTTTCTGCCTGTCTGTATTTTGTGGTGACTGGTGTATCTGCTGCCTGCTGTGTGTATCTGATCTGTCTGTCCTTAGTTCTGTCTCATGTGTTGTGTATATTTCAGTTTCAAATCAGAGCCAGTCTCCTCTGTGTTCCTGAGACAAAGGGAATTGCTCCGTGTATACTCAAAAGCAGAGAAAATGTAGTGTTAGAAAGAGATAAGAGAGTTTTTTTAATTTAATCTTTTATTTATTTATTTACTTATTTATTTACACTCCAGATTTTATT
>JADRCC010226525.1:0-16134 GCA_019843855.1 Hylomyscus alleni
ATTAGGATACGTTGGTAATATTAATTTTCATATTAAGATATTAAGAAAAGGTAATTGTCACTTACTGTTGTTTTTATTGCAAGAGGTGGAATTAGATTTGTGTGGATTTGTGGAAAGATTAATTTCTTGCTTCTTCAAGGGTGTAGTTTTCCTCCTTATGTTGATGTTTTCCATCTATTATCCTTTGTAGAGCTGGATTGGTGGAAAGATTGTGTAAATTTTGTTTTGTCATGGAATGTCTTGTTTTCTCCATCTATGGTAATTGAGAGTTTTGCTGGGTATAGTAGCCTGGACTAGCATTTGTGTTCTTGTAGGGTCTGTATGACATCTACCCAGGATCTTATAGCTTTCATAGTCCCTGATGAGAAGTCTGATGTAATTCTGATAGGTCTGCCTTTATATGTTACTTGACCTTTTTCCCTTACTGCTTTTAAAATTCTTTTTTCGTTTAGTGCATTTGGTGTTCTTATTATTATGTGACAGGAGGAATTTCTTTTCTGGTCCAGTCTATTTGGAGTTCTGTAGGCATCTTGTATGTTCATGGTCATCTCTTTCTTTAGGTTAGGGAAGTTTACTTCTATAATTTTGTTGAAGATATTTACTGGCCCATTACATTGGGAGTCTTCACTCTCTTCTATACCTATTATCCTTAGGTTTGTTCTTCTCATTGTATCCTGGATTTCCTGGATGTTTTGAGTGAGGAGCTTTTTACATTTTGAATTTTCTTTGACTGTTGTGTCAATGCTTTCTATGGTGTCTTCTGCCCCTGACATTCTCTCTTCTATCTCTTGTATTCTGTTGACTCCTGATTTCTTTCCTAGGTTTTGTATCTCCAGGGTTGTCTCTCTTTCTGATTTCTTTATTGTTTCTATTTCCATTTTCAGTTTCTGGATGGTTTTGCTCATTTCCTTCACCTGTTTGATTGTGTTTTCCTGGAGTTCTTTAAGGGATTTTTGTGTTTCCTTTTGAAGGACTTCTAGCTGTTTACCTGTGTTCTCCTGTATTTCTTTGAGGGTACTATTTATGTCTCTCTTAAAGTCCTGTATCATCACCATGTGAAGTGATTTTATATCTGAATCTTGCTTTTCTGGTGGGTTTGTATGTCTGAGACTTGCTATGGTAGGAGAATTGGGTTCTGATGATGCTAAATGACCTTGGTTTGTGTTGTTTATTTTCTTACACTTGCCCCCTGCCATCTGGTTATCTCTAGTGCTACGTGCCTTTGTTAAATCTGACTGGAGCCTGTCCTTCCTCTGATTCTGATTGTGTCAGAATTCCTCAGAGTCAAACTGTCTCTGTGATCCTGTGATTCTGGGATCCTGTGATCCTGGGCTTGTTAGAACACCTGGGAGTGGGGCTTCCTCTGGGTGTTGTGGGACTGGCTGCGGAGCTTGCACCCAATGTCTGCTCAGGACACCAGCCCAGACAGGCTGGAAGGAATCGGAGTCACTGGACTGGTGGAGTTCCTGTGTGCCTGGTCCCTCTGATCCCAGTTACTACCAGTGGTGGAAGAGATGTTGGTTCCTCCTCACCTCTGATCCTGGGTGTTTCAGAGCACCTGGAAGTGGAGCTTCCTCTGGGTGCTGTGAGACTGGCTGCAGAGCTTGAGCCCTGAAACAAACTTTATTAAACAAACTGAAGAATACATGAGTTCATAATAGAAATCCCAGTGCTATAAAATTTTTACTTAAAACTATTTTTGTTGCATGTTAGACAAATTTTAGTGTTGTATATTTTAAATAATGCCAAGCGTCATTTAATTATCAATGAAAAGCTAAAAATAAACAATTTAAACAAACAAAAAACACTTAACATATTAAGAGCTTCTCTGGTGATTTAAGTTAACTTTCCCCATATACTGCAGTTTAAAATGCAAAATATTTCATTCAAATGAAAAGTAGATGAAATCACTGTTGGAGTTAACTATTATCTCATTAATTTGAAGTTGGGTTGGGTACTTAGCATGAAATTCAAATTCAAAAGCTATTTATATTAAAATGTGAACTATATAAACTATTAGAAGAAAATTGTTTAAATGTGCTGTGAAGAATGAAGACAAAACTGAAGGCTTACCACATGAGTAATAGTGGAAAGAAAGTTGGAATGATACTCTCCTACTTGAATAACCCATATTTGAGCATTTATGCTTTTAAATCAGTTCTGGATTTTTTTATTATTTTTAGTCAATGAAAAATTATTTGGACATTATTCCCACAATACTTTCTACATTATCTACAATTTTTGATGCATTTAAATTCATTTTCTAATATGGCTTAGAAGGAATTAAGTAAAAGAGGTGACATATATTAACAGAGAGAACATACACAATCTTTTTTTTACCTAGTTTTATGTAGTATAATAGTGCAGATACATTTTCCCATATAACTAAAGAATATTGGCTAAAAGATATGATATACCTTCATAAAGATACAGGAAAGATATATACTGGTTTTCCCTCAATCTTTATGTAGGAATAAAATTTCTAATGTTGTGCCAGGAAATTTTCATGTACTCCCAAAGACCATCAGGGAGTCAAATCTGATGCAAATGCATTGCATTAGGTTTCTTTCTTTAAACTTGAGTTTAGGCCACGTCACTCTCTCTAATTCAGGAAAGCAGGAGGGGACCTGAACCCAATTAGGCAAGTATTTATAGAGGCAAGAATGGGTATCTAGCAAGAAGGGGGAATATTATGGCCTTTAACATAATTGGTTAGTTTTGGCAGCCAAACCATAAACTTACCTTCTGTTTTCTTCTTGATTGCTGGTTGGTATTAAATGAAGTGTCAGGGGCAAGTTTGTAACCTGGAGGTGCAAATTTGTTGTCAAATAACCTAAAAACTGGTGCTAGACCTAGGTTTTGTTGGGAGGAGGCCTGGTAACCTGGAAACTGTTGCTAACATTGGCCTGTTGGTTAACCACAATTCAACCTTAAGTCAGGTTCTCTAAGATAGAGACTGAACGCAAAAGAATTGGTCTCTCACTAACCAGCCATAATTTCAACTTCACCTACATAACTCATCTTTTTCTTATCCATACAACCTTTAGAATATGCTTAACAAGCAGAAAAAAGTTTAATATTTGTATAATTGAATATAGATGCATTGATCAGTGTTTTCTAACTGATCAGAACTGATAGATGAGTAAGATGTGTGTGTGTGTGTGAGCAAGCGAGCAAGCGAGCGAGTGAGCAAGAGAGAGAGAGAGAGAGAGAGAGAGAGAGAGAGAGAGAGAGAGGAGGGGTGAGTGAGGGAGTGAGAGGAAGGGAAGGAGAGAGGGATTGGAAAAGTTAAGAATCAGATATTCATGAGAGTGGTTGGCTCAGCAGTGTCAATTAGGAAGTGAAGGCATATAGATTCCTGAAGTCTTCAATTAGCATTTGAAGCTCAAAGCTCATTTTAATATGGAACCAGAAAATATCATCCGGAGTGAAGTAACTATTTCACAAATGCACACACATGGTAAGTACTCACTGATAAGTGGATATTAGCCCAAAAGCTCAGAATACCCAAGATACAACTCACAGACCATATGAAGCTCAAGAAGGAAGAACAAAGTGCTGATGCTTCATTCCTTCTTAGAAGGGGAAACAAAATAACACCAGAAGTAGAGAGAGGGAGGGACCCAGGAAGGAAAGAGCAGGGGAGGAAAAAAGGGGGGGGCAGAATCAGGCATGGGAAGAGATAGGGGAAATGTAGAGAGTGTCAGGAAATTGAATGGAGATGTACAGCAGTGGGGGATGGGAAACTAGGTGTAACCACTAGGCAGTCCCAGTTATCGGGGACCCAAGAGTTTCCCAGAACCCAAAATGGAGGACATTATCTTGAAATACCCAACAAAAGAGAGAGACAACCTGTAGAGACCATATTCAGAGGTTAGGCAGACCCCCTGATTGAAGGGTGGTACTACCCACCAATCTCAAAAATATCAACCCAGAATTGATCCTGTCTAAAGGAAAGATGGGGACAAAGAGTGGAGCAGAGGCTGAAGGAAAGACCATCCAGAGACTGACTCACCTTGGAATCCATACTATATGCAGTCATTAAACCCACACACTATTGCTGATGCCAAGAAGTGCTTACTGACAGGAACCTGATATAGCTGTCCCCTGAGAGTCTCTGCCAGAGCCTGACCAATACAGATGTGCATGCTTGCAGCCAACCATCAAACTGAACAGTGGGACCCCAATAAAGGAGGTAGGCAAAAGACTGAAGGAACTGAAGGGTTTGTAACCCCATAGGAAGAAGCATCAACCAGACCTCCCAGAGCTCCCAAAGATTAAACCACCAACCAAAGAGTACATATAGAATGACTCATGACTCCAGCTGCATATGTAGCAGATGATTTCCTTATCTGGCATAAATGGGAGGGGAGGTCCTTGGTCCTGTGATGGTTGGATGCCCAAATGTTGGCGAATGCCAGTGTAGGAAGGCAGGAGTGAATGAGTGGGTGAATGGAAGAACACCCTCATGGAACCATGGGGAAGGGGAATGACATAGAAAGTTTGTAGAGGGGAAACCAGGAAGGAGGATAGTATTTGAAATGTAAATAAATAAAATAACCAATAAAAAGAATTTAAAAAATATTTAAATAATTTTTTTTAGTATTCTCCCCAAGTGAGTTTTCAAGTTTCTTTTTTCTTTTTTTTTGTATTTTGCTTATTAGATATTTTCTTTATTTACATGTCATATGATTTCTCCTTTCCCAGTTTCCACTCCAAAAAAAATCCCCCCCCCAAAAAAAACAACAACAAAAAACCCAACATGTGTAGGGTTAACGACTTAAAAAAGAAAAAATTACCCCTAACAAGTGCTTTCTCTGTAAGTCAAGGAAGTGTTGACTGATTCTATCAATTTGTAAGTCCAAACAACTTCCAGATGGTTCTAATAACAATAAAAGCATCTCAGATTTGAAAAAAAAAAGCTTTAAACAAAACAATTGGTGAAGGTATAGCAAAACAACAAATGGATGAGTTTCTCAGCTAGAGTGAGTCAATCAGCAATAATCAATATTTCCATTTTCTATGTTCTTTATCTGAACTACTACTGTCATTCCCAAGTGGGGGCAGGGAGGCCTGGACTGAGGCCCAGCCTGTGGTACTCTCTCTCTCCCTGGTAGCAAGGAGCCTGGTGCTGAGGCCTGGGTTTCTCTCTCCCCTGGGGCTGACCTGTTTGCTGCACGGCACCTTATTTAAAAGGGAGGCAATGTTTAAATGAGTTATTTTATTGTAGGAAGGATAGAATATGCTGGTTAAGTAAAGAGAAGGAAAGGAGAGGAAGGAGAGAGAGAAAGGAAGGTGAGCTAGAAAGACAGAGAAGAGAACAAAGAGCAGAGAGGAGAGAGAGAGATCAAGAGAGCAAGAGAAAGAGGAGAAGAGTAAGAGAGTGAGGAGGTAAGAGAGTGAGGAGGGGTCAAACCACTCCTTTTATTGTATGGGGCGTGGCATGCCTGGCTTGTGGTCAGATGACTGTATGTAAGGTCCAGATAGAATGCTGGGAGCTTGAGGCATTGTCTGCCTGATAGAGCACATATCTCCTGCAGGAGCAGGTGTGAGGGGTTTTGGCTGAAATCTGAGCCATTGGTCTCAGGAGTATCACCGAATGACTATCGTTCCTTGTGAACAAATTTACTTTGCTCAGTGTGTCTCCAGGGTTGCGAGGTGGCTGCTCTACTGGATTCCAGTCATCAAAACTGTCAACTGCCCCACATACTACTGGAAATTTTCAAGCAAATTTAAGGTAGGTCTTCTGTTTTCAATAATGTAATCAAGAAAATTTTTTTCCAGAATGTCACAATGATTTGCACTGTGGCTGAGTCCAGACGCAGTTAACAAGACTACAAGTGATTAGGAGGTTTGTTATGAAACTAAGAAAATATTATTTCTAGTTAAAACAAACTATATATCTAATATAAACCATATTTTTAAAGATTATTTAGGATGAATACTTGAGTGAATTTTTTAAAATTATGTTAAAAGGTATATATACTTCTCCTAATGCTACAATGTTTTAATTATTGTCATTTAGTAATTGGAAAAGTAAATTTAATCACTTACTGATGAATAAACTTACCCTTTCTATTTCTTCCTGAACTTTGGCTGGCTGGCTCAATTCAGCTACTTTGGCTCAAATTCCTTTTCAAGCTGACTGATTCAATCTAGCTTCTCTCAGCTTCTCAACAAGTTGGTTTGCTTGAGCTCAATGTCCTTCTGACAATATTTTCTTATCTTCAAACTCCTTCTTACTCTCTGGCTTCAACTGCCTCTCCTGTATGAAATGAATGGAGCTAAACTCTACTGCACTGTCTACTATGATGTCTTAGTGAACTGAACTGACCTGAACTCAATTTCACTGCATGTACTCAACTGCACTGACTCCCAACTATTTAAGTGCTGAAAGGACTGATTTGTACTCCACTGACTGACTGACTGGCTGATTGACTGATTGAACAGAACTCAAAGATAATGATGCCTCTGTTTCCTGAATGCTGGAATCTGTATTCCACTGGCATCATGCAGACCTAGAAGGTCGTTGGATGTCATTCCTTGTCATAACAGCCATGTTACCAGATTAAAAATCTTCTATGTTGAAATAATACTCAAATCAAAAGACAATTAATGCTATCTTTACTCCTAGCTGAATGTTTGTATATCTACAAGTTCAACATATTGCTAGGTTAACCTCCAAAATGGAAATAATATCTTAGAGTGCAAATAATTAACATAGTCTTTCTATGGGAAGAAGGCTCAGAGAAACAGAACTATCAATTCAATTCCTGAAGGTAAACAGTTTAGAGTGGTAAATTAAATTGTATAGTGCCTGGAAAAACCCATGATGTTTGAGATAAATAGTAAGAAATTGAGGAGAGTAAATTGGGGAGAATATGCCATCATTTATGTTATAGGTCATAACAAGATTTTTTTTATTTTTCTTTTAAATAAATATAAACAACATTGAATATTTTATAATATTCCCATTTTGACAAATATGAGTCTTAAATTTTATTGAAAAAGTGAAAAAAACTAAGTTGAGATCCAAGAGAAAAATCATGAGTGTTTCACAGTAATTTGAGAATCATTGGTAAATAAAATTGAAATTACTTAATTTGCATCAGTTATATGAGAGTGGAAAGAAACTAGAAATTGAGTTATATATTTCTCTAAGAGGGACAAGACACTAAGCAAGGCAAACAAAAATATTTGACACCTAAGTAAATAATCATTTGTCAAAAATATTATGATAGCTAATACAAATAGTTTAATGCATATTTGAATAATTTTATAAGTGAATATTAATCCTTTCATCATATGTTATACCTTAAAAAATCATATTTAATCTAATACTAGAATCATATAATCATTCTAACATTATACAATGGGAAGTATAAGAAGAAAATATCAAAGTGATGTAATAGTGAGCTTTTAATTTATTGATAAATTCAGAGGATCAAATTCTGTGTTCATGTTACTATCCACCTTTTATGAAATATAGAAATAAATACAGGAAAGGTCAAAGTACTTACAGTTTCTGAGTAATTAAAACCCAGCTAGTCTCTTTTTGCACTGCATCCTATAACACCAAGGCTCTATATTCTGCCAAGAAATTTCTAATTATAAAGTGTAAACACTGGCAGTTTCTCTGTAAGTATGATATTTAGGTTATTCAGTGTTCTTTCTTTAAAAACATTAACAATTTTAGACTCAATTTGCCATACTCTAGGCAGTGAAGTTTTGCTAGTCACTGGCATAATTCTACCCAGTACAGAGAATAAGACTTACTGGCTTAGTAAATTTGATGAAGAGGAGAAATCACTTTCCGTGAAAACAAATGATTTAGGCACAAAGTGGTGGCAGTACATCACAGAAGTTACAACTAGATCATCAGAGCATCTAGAGATGCCTCAAGCAACTACTGAAGCCATGCAGAAACATATAGAGAAATTGATTTTAAATGATCAAATATCAAATGAGAAGACCTGATTTTTCAAGGAACAAAAGTAAGTTTCCTTAGTTATTCAAAACTGTTGGATATTAATTAATGAGGCAATAATTTTTCATCAAGTCAGTTAAAACATATTATTGATTCTTAGTAAAATACTTAGCTTCTGTATTAAAAGGTGATTCCTCCCCAAAAAATAAATACTACATGGATATAGAGATAGATACAAAAAAATGTAGAGGCTAATAAAATCAAGTACATACTGCTTTTGGTGCTGTAAGTTATGCTTGATGTATTTGACCCAGAAAAATTTTCAATTCAGTGTTCTTAGAGCTCTTTAAAAGCATTCTTTTGTTGAAAGTGAGGGAATGTTGAAATATAAATGACTACTGACAAACACTTCCTGGGGTTTAGGTTTATTGTTTGGCCTTTGACAAACATATGATGCAGCAGTTGTCTGAATACCCTGTTCCCTCACTAGTGGGTCAGAAAGTCCAGGAAAAACTCTAATATGATCAAAATATAGGAGAAAATATTTTCTTGTTAACAATTTTCCCCACACAGGTGGCCTGCAGTAATGATTCCTGCCACTGTGTAACCTACACATAAACATACTGAGGAATATTTTTTTTTATATAGATCCATCCATCTATATGTACGTACAAGTTTGTGTTTAAGCTTTTCTCCTGTCAATAATCTGTCTATGGCTACTAAAGCATGACCTTTGTACCATATCTTAAGTTTAGTTCCAATTGCCTAAAGATTTTCTCAGTTACTAGGGACTTGTTTATACAAAGTAGAAGTGCTGGACACAGTATATTGTAAAAAAAAAAATCATCAACATATGAAGAGTATACTAAAAGAATATAACACAGAATACCTTTTGCTACTCTGGGGAGAAAATTATTCAGTGTATATTATGCTAACATAGATTTAATTTCTGACTAGTAATTTGAAAATTCTTTTCTTTCATTATCTGCTTTATAGGTATGATGGTATGAATGAGGAGTATAACCCATAATAACTGGAATTTGAAATCATGGTCCCTGTTTGTTAGCAACTTGGAGAAGTTTGGGTGGTACAGCCTTGCTTGAGGAAGTGTGTCATTGGAGTAGGGGAGGCTTTCTTTGATTTATTTCTAGCTTGTTCTTTTGACTTGGACCTTATGGTATAAGAAGTGAGTTCTCAAATTTCTGATCCTCTCACCATCTCTGGCTTTTGTTGTAATGCCATTGCTCTCCCAATGTGGACTTCTACATCTTGAAGCATAAACTCAAATATACCCTGTCTTCCTTAGGTTGCCTTAATCATAGCAGTTTATCACAGTGACAAAAAACTAACTAATGAAGTAAGTGTTTTAGAAAATTCTCTGGTAAATAATTTATGTCCAAATCTGTGTGTGAGAATTCCATTAAAATAAATCCAGATTATAAAAGTCCAGAAAAGTAAATTGTAAATGTGGCTAAATTACTAAATACTATGTTTTAAGGAAGTTATAAGTGACAAAACCTCCAAAAATATTAGTAGTATATGTAAACATGAACAAATATTCCTCCTTAGCAGTTTTATCTACTTTTGAGAAGCCTACATGTTTGAAATGATGTTTTTCTTATGGAATAAGAAGATTTTCCCAGGCAAAATATTTGAGCATTAGGAATAAAGCTAGTACTGAGATAGACTATAATATAAATATGTTTAGAACTGTAAACTTCTAATATAAAATAAGGAAAATATATATCACTAAGTTTATGTCAATTACATGTTAAATTAACTTTGATTATACTGGACAAAATAAATTACACTATATAGTTTAAGTCAACCTGCTTTGACCTTTTTGAAAGTACAGCAGAAATATTCAATCATTTTTTGTGAAGGTGTTAGCAATGTGAATGTGTTTCTTGTGATGAATTAGGAATATCGTTGAAATAATAACTATGGTTTAGTTGAAAATAGTGATGAAGATACTTTCAGATATTACATATAATATATTTTTTTAGTTCATTGAGAGTTTCATACATACCTGTTTGATTACATTCACACCTGTTTCTCCAAACAGTACTCCTTTCCCTAACACCTTATTTTGAATCCTTTATCACCATCAAGACCAATTTGTGACACACAAATATTCTTGGATCTGTGGACTTCCACTATATCATGGTGACTTATTAGGGACTACATAATTAAAAAAAAAAAACTCATGGCATGTTCAGAAATCACTCTTTCCTTGTAGTTATCTACCTTCTCTCCCACTTACACTATTCTTGCTCCTTTTCTGCAATGAGATCCTGAGCCTTAGAAGGAAAAGCTTATGTTTAGTTCACAGCTGAGCATTCCACAGTCTCATATTCTCTACACTTTTGTGAGTAGGAAATCTGTTTTAACCACCATGCACTGCAAAAGAAACTTCTATGGCTTTAGAGATTTAATCTGTACTTAGAAAAATAATCCATTAGTGGAGGGGTGGGGTTGCCATCCCATAGTCAAAAATCCTGACCCAGATTTGATCCTGTCTGAAAGAACTGCAGGAACAAAAATGGAGAAGCGTCTGAAGAAAAGGAGGTCTAGTGACAGGCCCAAATTGGGATACAGCTCAGTAGGAGGCCCCAAGGCCTCACACTATTACTGATGCTGTGGTGTGCTTACAAACAGGGGCCTATCATGACTCCCCTCTGAAAGGCCCAACTAGCAGTTGCAAGAATCAGATGCAGGCATTTACACCCAACCAATGTACAGAAGCTGGTAACCCCTTTGTTTGAATTAAGGAAAAACTGGAAGAAACTGAGGAGGACCCTATAGGAAGATCAACAATCTCAACTAAACTAGACCCCCTAGGATCTCTCAGACACTGAGCTACCACCCAGTCATCATACACCAGCTGATGTGAGGCCCCTAATACATATAGAGCAGAGGAATGCCAGGTCTGAACTCAGTCAGAAAAGATGCACCTAACCCTCAAGTGACATGGGTCCCAGGGAGTTGAGAGGTCTGTGGGGTATGGGACATGCTCTTTGACATGGGGGAATAGGTGTGGGGTGTGGAACAGTCAGAGGATGGACTGGGAGGGGGATAATGTCTGGGCTGTAAAAAAAAAAGATTAAAGAAAAAATAAAATTGTTTTTAAAAAGAAGTCAGTTTGATACTATTTAATAGAATAATCGCAAAATTTCCCCTAGAGCCTACGACCTGTTAAAACAAGTCCACTTACAACAGAGTCGTTGACAGGATGAGAGTAACAAAAAAGAAAAAATTTAAAAACCTATTTTACTAAGTATGGTGGTTTGTAATGAGAAAGTTCCCCCAAGGCTCTAGCATTTAAAAACTTGATCTCAGTTTGTAATGCTGTCTGTGTAGATTTAAGAGACCTTACTGGACGAAATGTTCACTGGATGTTTCAAATGACCAGTTCACTCTCTCTGTTCCATCCTCACAGTTTAAGAGCAGTATTGATATAATTATTGCTACCTGATGCAAACAAAGAAAAGAAAAAGAAAAACTGCCATGATGAACTCTTCCCTCTGGGATTGTAAGTACAAATAAACTCTTTCGTCTAAAATTTCCATGGTCCAAGTGGATTAATAAAGCAGGAAAAAAGTAATGAAGGCATCAATTATTAAGATTCAGTTAATCTTTAGGATTAACTATAAACATAAAAAACATGAATATAAGAGAAAATTAAAGAAAGCATGCATAAAAAGGAAGAACAAGAATGAATCCTATAGTATTCTATCAATCAGGGTTATAATAAACTATTCTATGAAAATAAAGAATAGAAATGATTGTTCCTATAGTATTTCTTAAAGATATGTTGATAGTTTTGTATGTTTTCCCACAACAGAACTTAGTCAACTTTCATTTACAGCTGAAATTGTAGGTAAGTTTGAAGATGATATCTGTTTTGTGATATGTAGGAATGTAACATAAAATGTGATCTTATCAAGGAAGCAATTTTCAAGATGAATACTACATATATATGAAAATATATTAATCATATTGTGTGGATATTGGTGACAACTGTACAATAGAATCAGTTATTTACAATATGCTTTTATAAATGCATTTTGCAGTATGTTCGCTCATATCTATATAACACACCTATAATTGTAAAAGAGAAATTCATTAATTTGAGAAAAGGAAAATATTGTCTTGACAAGAATATTAATCATGTTATGTTAATTTTATTCTTTTCAGATCACATCTAACATATTTGTCAGTAATATCTCTTTGAAGTGAATCCTTATGAGTACATTTAGTAGTATAGTGTCTTCTTTTTTTAGAGTGATTTCATTTCTCAAGACTAAAAATGTGATCCAGGTTTACTGCAAAATAAAATTGTCTTTGCACTTTTCTTTGTACCTTTTTCTATTGATTTCTATTTCTTGTATCAGAAAGAAACCAGTCCAGGGACATTTACAGTACACATTCAAATAAATATATATGAAGATGTACAAATATGCATAAATTTGCATGTACATATATGAATATAAATACATACACATACAAAATACTCATGCATATATGTAGATGATAATTTTGGTTAAATTTAAATTAAAGAATTGCACATAAGATTTCTTCTTATGTCTGCAAGTTATTCTAAAATGAGCATGAGTCATAAGCATAAAATTCAGCTTTTTTTCACATATATAAACCTCTGAACAACATTTTTGAGAAATTTACCATCCATTTAAAAGGGGAATGACAGGGCTGATAAGTGGGAGAGGATGGGGTGGCGGGCATGGGGAGGGGGGAGGCAACAGGGGTTTGTTCTTGTTGTTTTTGATTGTTCATTAAATATTATTTAGAAAATAAAAAATAAATAAATAAAAGAACCTATGATTTATTACTTATATCTTATAACACACTTATAATGTTTGGTGAAATATAATGTCAGTATTGAGTTGCTGACCACAGAGATTTTAGGTCAAATTGGCTTTTTTTGTGTTTTGTTTTGTTTGTTTGTTTGTTTACAGAAAAAAAGGTAAAAATTTATTGGCAAAACACAATCACTTAAAGAGAATAAAATTATATTCATGCTGTAAAACACAAACATAATTACTCCTATCCACTTTTGGTTTTGGTTGTTTGTTTGTTTGTTTTTTATCAAATTGTTATCTTGAGTATTTTACTATATATAATTTTTTGATGGTGTTAATATTGTAAATGTGCAAATCCGTGTATTTTGTGTAAGTCAGGCTTACCCACCCCCAAAATAATCCTTCCATTCCTAGTTGCTTTTACTCTGAGACACTGAATTTTCTCTTATTATTGGAAACTATGTGAAGCACATTGAGTCAATCTTGATTTTGGATAAGACTTCCATTATTGTCTTTTCTCACTTTTAGGGCTATAAATATAGTGTACAGCTAAACAATTAATTCTCTTGAGACTCTAGGCAGATAAAGCATCTATATATCTTGGGATTTGAGCTCCTCTATAATGGTGAAAATAAATCTGCAGAGTATATTTTTATAAAAACATATATATGTTCTTGAACATATAAATCCATTCAGTAATTTTGAAGAAGAGCTTGAACAATAATGCAGTTACTGCGTGGTTCCAGAAATAACTTTTAGTTTTCTGAATTGGCCCTTGTGTTTTTGAGAAGGCATATCAAATTTGATAAGATTTATACAAACTTATGACTCCCTATCTAGTACTAAAGGAACACTAATAGTAAATGATGTGAATGGGCAATAAATAATAAATATAACACTTTTGCTTGCATTTAATCAATAATTGAAAAGAATCAAGGTCTAGGTTAAATGAATGTTTTATCTAACTAACATATATAATGATATTCTTTGCTTATTTCTAATTTTCATTGAAAAATTAGGTAAAGAACAGATGATCTAAGAAATTCAACTCCTACCTTAAGACTGTATAAACGACGTCAAATCTGTATACTTCCTAAAGAATACCCTTTTCCTGTGTAGGATCAAACTGAGATTCCTAAAAATCAATCTTAAATACTATGACACAACTTGCTCAGTTGAAATGTAAACTACAGTTCTGGCTTTTAGACGTCTTTTTGTAAAATATATTTCCTAATGAAGAGGATATAAACAAGTGCAAATTGAAATGGAGATGTAGAAAAGTAAGTTATGAAGTTAATGACTTGACACTGACTCAGAGTTCTGATTCCTCATTTTTAAATATTTATTTTTCAATATTTTACTTTTAATTGTATGTAGGGGGGAAGTAAGTGTATTTGTGAGCCTGTCTCCACTGAGACCAGAAGCATTGGATACCTCTGGAAGTAGATTTACAAGAGATTGTTACCAGTTCAGTGTGGATGCTTGGAACCAAACTCAAGTACTCTGCACTAACTGAAATAACTCTTAACTGCTGAAACATCTTTCACCGCTAGTTTATTTTTTTTACTAGAAATTTTAAAATAACCACAGTGAAGAAGTTTATCCAGTGCCACTTAGAAACACCAATTCTATATTGCCAGAAGACTTATTTTGGTTCCTAGTACAGATAACTGCTTTTTTTTCCATAAAATACAGTATCATCTCATATACTTCTATAGGCAAAACTAGAGTTATGTTTCCAAAGGTACAAAATATAATGAAGTACAAAGTATGTACAGGAGATGGTGTGGAACATAAAAAATGAAAGTAAAATGTTTTACAATGTATACATACTGTAGTCCATGCAGAAGTGAGATTATAATATGAATATGTAGTATTATACATTAGCACAGTGCTATAATGATAAAAGAAACTAAAATTTAGGTCAGGTTGTATTTATCAGTATAAGTTATTAAGAAGACACAAGATACTTAGTCTTGTAACTAAATGAATAACAATAACTTATATGTTTATCTGAAAGACAGAGCAAAAACATGGACCACACTGAGGAAATTAAACATTCTATATATCTACCCTGAACTAAAGAGGAGAAAGGGAATGGGATATGTAATGTAACAGATATTAACTGGTTTTGTAATGTAGCAGAGGATATTCTTGTCTATAATACAGAAATTTTAAAAGATCTATCTTTCATCATGTCTTATAAAATAAATTTGCTGAAGGGACCATCAGTAGTTTAAGGATTTCTGCAATCTCTACATTGGATAGGCTAGAAATTAGAGCGCAAATAATCACTGAAATGGGTAAACTAAAAGTAAACTAAAGCATTATTATAATGGGATTATAATAATAGAATTCTGAGATGGTGTTACATATGGACATAGTTGCAAAAGGATTGCATAGTTAATACAACAGTAAGAATTGCTTATCTAATATTTATATATAGTGATGGTTGTTTAATCATGATGACTCTAGATGTGGAAAACATAGAAATCCTCCTGATTTCCTTCTTGATCTATATAGACAGGATAGATACAGTTCAAATTATATTTTTTAAATCAAATTCCTAAAAGAACAGAAAGCCATGAACCCTGAAACATTCTCATACTTGAACCAATTACAAACCCAGAACTCCTTGAAAGAAGAGAGACTTGTGTCCCATTAAAGAGGCCTATCGGGTACAGGACATCATAAATTTGTGCACGCACCCTAGCACTTGTCATGAAAACGAAATGATATATATGTGACTGGAACTGAGGAGGCCCTAGAGTATAAGTAGATTACATAAAGATGTGCACCAAATGCCCATGACTCCCATTACAGTTGTCCTACATTTACTTTACTAATCTGCATCTGTGGCATATAAGGAGTTTGTTGTGATCAATGAAAGTGATAAAGAAACCTCATTGACAGATGGTTCTGCAGGATACACAGATATGACCAAAATATAGATAGTTCAATCACTAAATAACTCTTCTGAAATGTTCCTAAAACATCAATAGTGAAAACAAATACTCTCAGTTGCCAGAATGTTTAACAGTAAACCTGGCTATTCAATTTGCTTAGAAACAAAAATGACTGGATATGTGCACTTTATACTCATGTATGAGCTGTGTGTGGCTAAGTTTTTAGCTAAGTGGTTTGTGCTTTGGAAACAAAATAATAGGAAAATTGTTTGGAAAGAATTAGTGAAGAATAACACACCTGAGCATACAGAAAAGAAAAAAATACATAAGACAATTCTATCATCTGTAGTTTAACAAAGGATTAATGATGACTAAGTGATTAATATGAATACTAAATAGATACAAGTGAATATTTTTTCCCAATATGTTTATCATTCAGTGTGCTCGTGGATAAAATGTCCATAGTAATGCAAGCTATGTA
>JADRCC010226547.1:0-10199 GCA_019843855.1 Hylomyscus alleni
CCTGTGATCCTGGTTGTGTCAGAAATCCTCAGAGTCAAACTGTCTCTCTGATCCTGTGATTCTGGGATACCATGATCCCTGGTCCAGAAGGAACCAGAACCACTGGGTTGGTGGAGTTCCTGTGTGCCTGGTCCCTCTGGTCCCTGTTACTCCCGGTGGTGGGACAGATGTTGGTTCCTCCTCACCTCTGGTCCTGGGTGTGTCAGAGTGCCTGGGAGTGGAGCTTCCTCTGGGTGTTGTGGGACTGGCTTCGAGCTTTCACCCAATGTCTGCTCAGGACACCAGCCCAAACAGCCATGCACTATATCTTAATTTTGAGTTGCCTTGATTTCCTTTGAGGTTGAGCCTCATATGTTTATTGATATTCGTGGTTTCTATTCTGAGGAATACTTGTTCATCTTTTGCCCATTTGTCTTTTGAGTTATTGCCTCTTTCCTTTTTCTTTTCTTTTCTTTTCTTTTCTTTTTTTTTTGCATTCTTCTATTAATTCGTTCATTGGTTTGTTTGTTTGGTTGGTTTTGGGTCTTTCCTCCTTTAAAGATTTATTTATTTGTTATGTACACAGACTTAAGCTTTCATGTATGACTGCACACCAGAAGAGGGCACCAAATCTCATAATAGATGATTATTAACCGCCATGTAGTTGCTGGGAATTGAACTCGGGACCTTTGGAAGCACAGCCCTTAGTCTCTGAGGGATCTCTCTGGCCTGTTTTTGTTTGTTTTTCTTTTTTTTTTTTTTAAGATGGTTTCTCTGCATAACTGTCCTCACTGTCCTTGAACTCACTTTGTAACCAGGTTGGCCCACTTCTGCTTCCCAAGCACCAGGACTAAAGGCATGCGCCACTACACCCAGCTTGTTGTCCTTTTCTTATTGATTTATACAATTTTTAAGTATATTCTGATTATTGATCGTAGTTATATTTTAAGGGTTTTATTTGTAATTTTGTACTACAAGAAGATCGTTACAATTAATATATTTTGATCCAGGAAGCTTTTCTGCTTAATCTTTTGACAGGTAGTATATAATATAAACTTTGGAGATAAAATGCTTCTGTTTAAGTCAAAGTTTCTGAATTCACTACCATTACTACCATTGTATACTTTTTTTTTAACTGAATTAGCTTTCTAAGAATTCTGATTCTGTTGGATGTTTGTGTTTTCTCTGTTAAAGCTTTGTATCCTAGTTTATTTATTTCTGTTCTATACCATAGTCTGATTTTGCCTTTGGGATACAATTTAGCTCTTTTGTATTCTTCCTTCCTTTCCCAGTTATTAGTCTGAAACTTGAAACTTCAGTGATGGAACAGTTAGTTGTACTGACCCATCTCTGAAATCAGATCTACTAACACACACAGTCTAAATACTGCTGGCTTGTATATGACTTCAATTTGAAACCTTACCTATAAAACATTGTTGGTTAGTACATATTTTGCAAGTATAGCTTGTCACAAAAAATTATCACAAAAAAAGATCACTTTTACCACAACACCGAATTTCTTAGACAAACTTCTCTTTTTTGTCTCTCTTGATACCACTCAGAATTATAAGTGGACATGCATTATACTTGAATTTATTGACTATAATGTGTGATAGCTTTCTACTTCAGACTCTGAAGTACTCAGATTATATAGGTATTTCCCACCATGCTCCATTTATCTTTTATTTACTAAAAACAGTTAAATTATGAAAATATTTGAGTTATTTTGCATCTATGAGTGATTTTGTATCTTATTAGTTGTTATGTATTACTTTTATTAGAAATCCTAAGTTTTAATTTTTATTAAGGTTTCTTTATTGAATTACCAGTTATGAAGTATTCAAGACCTAATTGGGACATTTCTTTCAGTATTAAATTGCATTATGAGGATAAAAGTATTTTGTTAAGTTTTGATGCTTTAAGCTTTTGTGACCTATTATATCATATTTTATTTTTCTGTATCTGCTCAAAAATATCTATGCAGGTAAAAGATACAGAGTCCTTTAAGAATTGTTTTCAAAGTCTAATAAATTAACCTGAAGTTATAATTTTCAAACTTTATTGAATTTTATCCCTGTTGATCTACTAATATTAAGAGGTATGTTTTGAAAATCTTCATGATACTATTGTTTTGTCAGTTTCTCCCCGTAATTTTACAAAGGATTACTTTATGTTTATTCTGATACAGAAATTTGTCAGTATTTTTAATAAGTTTAATATTTTAATTATCTTTTGATTTTTTTTTGCTTTCTTTAACTTTTATCTTCAAATTCTACTTGTGTGCTAGTTGAAAATTTATGCCAAGTTTTGTAATGTGCTTGACTGCCTCATCTCTCTGTGCCTTTAACCTTGCAGTGTTGTGGAGTTTTCTTGGGGCTCTATTAGCATGCTCTTGCCTGTGTTTAGTGCCTTTGCTGAGTTGGCATGAGTCTGGTTAGCTGCAGTTTGCTCCTCTCCTCCTTTACACCTTTCCCTCCTAGACTCTCTATCTGAAAAGAACAATAGCCTTGGCTTTCTTTTGTTTTGATTTTTTTGAGTGGAATTCAATTATGGAAATGATCCTAGGTTGTCAGTTCTTTCAATTTTTTAATGTATATTCTGTTATTTATAGCTCACTTTTGCTCTTGATAATTTGAAGTCAACCTAATTTGTGGTTTCTGTGTAAGTTGTATCTCTTTGAAGTGCTTTTAACAGTGTTTTTGATGTCATATATTTTTACTGTACTAAATATTTCTATAAAAGATTTATTGCTTTTTTATGTTGTGTGTGTGTGTGTGTGTGTGTGTGTGTGTGTGTGTGTGTGTGTGTGTGTGAGAATCCCCCTAGAGGCTAAAAGAAGGTATTTTGCATTCTAATTTTGTTTAATATTTAACTTTCACATGGTTGACTAATGCCATGATGTGTTAGTTCTGCTGATTCATTTTAGCATCTTATTTTCTTTTGCAGTGCTTCCTTTGATCTGAGCACACAGAATTTTAGATACTTTATATTGCTTGAATTACTTGGTTTTGTCATGGTACTACACACTTGAGGTGTTAACTATTTCCTTTCCAGTACCTTCACTTAGGTACAGAACCCAGTATATAGATAGCTCTATCACGATACTGGCACAAAACTTTTGAACACATTATTTTTTGTATTTTTTATATATTTTGCTTATTGCTTGAGGCTTTGATTTCAACCCTAGTCTTGTATTGCCTACATGTATGTGTTTGAGGGGATGTGGCATTTATCATATGCACTTCCTTTCTTTCAGTATCAATGGAAGCAGGTATTCTCACACTTATATTTCCTAAATACTTGATAAGAATGAAAGTGACTAATTTCTGAATATTATAGGTCTCTTTCTTCCTTCTGAATAGGGAAAAAAGGTAGAGATGAATGATAGAGTATTGGATCCTTAGGACCATAGTTTGTCACATCAATTGAAATTACCTAGGGACTTGTGATCCTCTTTAGTCTGCCTTTTTAGCATATCCTGGCTTGTGCCACCCAGATTATATTTAGGAATATATACATATATACAAACACTTATATGCATGTAATAACAATTAGTAAAAAAGAAGGCCATGAATTTGAAGGAGAATGTGGAGTGGTGTATGGGAGGGCTTGGAAGGAGGAAAAGGAAAGGAAAAACATATTAAATATAATCTCAACACTGAAAAATTAGTAGTTAAAAAATAAAGTAGAGAGTTTTAGAATTTTCACCTTTAGTTGCTGGTTTTGTTTTTTGGTTTTTGTTTGTTTGTTTGTTTGTTTTTTCCAGAAACTACACTGTATTTTCTTATATTGCCACACTCGCTCCTCCCAAACTAGGTGAAGGCCAGAGATAGAATGAACAGTTCCCTGTGACGTGATCTGCAGCACCCTGACTTCCTTATTGATACTTTATACAAATAGAAAGCAGCAACCTAGTATCAGGTCACACAGTTCTGATCTTGGATCACCATAAATTTGAGGCCAGCCTGGGCTACATAGTGAGACTCTATCTAAAAATAATATAAAAAAAGCAGTAGTCTTTTTCTAAAAATTAGAAATCCTTAATATGCCCAAGTCTGAAATTTGTGAGGACTGACACAATACCACAAGTAGGGAATTTTACATGTGACCTCTTGTAGGTCATAGTCAAACACTCATGCAGCAAACATATTCTATCAAATTACCTTCAGATGTTTTATTAGGTGTATGTTAAATACAAATGAATTTAATATTTAAATCTGGATCTCATCATTAAGATACCTTGTCACTTTTTATGTATTGCAAATATTCCAAAATATGAAAATATTTCAGAATGAGATTTATGTATAATGTCCTAGACGAAAAAGAACATTTTCTCTACATTGGTGGTTTATCTTTTTAAGGCTAAAATGCCATCAGAACTTTCTTTTTTTATTCTTCTACTGAGTTATCAGTATTGTGACTGTGGTTCAACTTTGATGCTTTTTATATAAATTATACTTGACTCCAACTTGAACTAGTCTCTCCAGGAATGGTACAATGTATGTATATTGGAAACAACAAACAACCCCTTTCCCTGTAATGCTTGAAGTATTATATCAAACTTCTAAGTAGTCCTTTGGTAGTTATCACAGCTGAATTCTTA
Organism: Hylomyscus alleni; assembly: GCA_019843855.1. Lineage (NCBI taxonomy): Eukaryota > Metazoa > Chordata > Mammalia > Rodentia > Muridae > Hylomyscus > Hylomyscus alleni. The sequence continues at coordinate 4,583 of JADRCC010226547.1, forward strand.
TTGTATTTTATAAGGGGACTGTGTGAATTATGGTAAAAATGTATTAACTTGGCTTGGGGATACTATTTTCTAAGTTTTTAATGGATTTACTGCATAATGCACTATAATTTCATGTAAGTATTGATCTGTTTATATCCTAAACTACTAATACTACCACTATCTATACATCATCGCCTACACTTTTTATCACCAGGTTATCAGAATAAGGTGTCACCTGTTCTGTGATTTCTAACCACCATTCTCTATTCTGTTTTAATATGAGCCTCTTAAGCATTTCTCACAGCCAGTTACAACGTGTTCTCATCAAGGCTACTGTTATAAATGGTGTGCATGCATATTTATGTGAAGGATTCAAAGACATTTGTAAGTCATATCCTTGCATCCTAAATGAATTCTGTGTAAGCAGTATAACATTTTAACTACTAGAGATAACTTCCATGAATAAATGCCATTTGAGGCTTTTATCATTTTAAATAGGTATATTTTTTTAGCAATGAAAATGAAGCTTATTTATTGTGCTACCTAGTAGACATTAATATGTCAGAGCATATAATTGGGACCACATTGGAAAGGAAGTCATCAAAACCTATGTATTTTTCAAGTCTTGCAAGCCTTATAATATTTTTTACTATGAATTAGTCAGTTAATATTTTTTCTGCCAAAATGGACAGAATGTGCATGCAATATATAGATTTTAAACACAGTTTATTTTCTAAATCTAAGTTCTCTTTCTGTTCCTAACTTTAGGAATGTATTGCTGCCATCTGTATAGTTGGTGATATGATAAGTTTTGGAACTACTTTCTAGTTCAGAACGAATTTTATAAATTCTGTCATGTCTTCTATAATCTGAGAAATGGAGTAGCACAGTATAAATAACTTTTATGTTTTTAAAAATTACATTTATTTATTCATTAATTCATTGTATGTGTATGTGCATGCATCATGTAAGTCCTACTGCATGCCAAAGAGCAGTGTGCAGGGATCTGTTCTTTCCTTTCACCATGAGGTTTTAGGAATCAAATTTCTGTGTACCATGCTTGGCAGCAAGTGATTTACCTGTTGAGCTCTCTCCCCAGCATTAGCAAGCAGATTTCACAGTTTTCATAACTAGGCTGGGACTTCCCAAAGAGCTTTGTTTGAGGGGAAAATGGAAATAAGAAGAGGGTAATTAGCTGTTAGTTTATCCAGTAATTTAGTCCTTCCAATGTGAAAAACGATTTAAAGATGGATAGGAATGTTTTAGGTTTAGCACATATGCATAAACATATGCATATATGTGTGTGTATAACCACACACATTCAAATAAATTATCAACAGCAAACATGTTTGCTGAGTGTTCAAACTCAGCATTTCCCCGTATGTTACATGTAAAAAAATCAAGTAATTTCAATATAATATGTACAGAAAGTCACCTGTTATTGCAGGAAAATTGTAGACCTGAAGCTGATCTCTGAATTAATGATTTTTAAAATAGAGCATGAGTGAGACCTAAATGTACAAAATATGTAAATGGATGTATGAGCAACAGGAACAGAAAGGAAAGGGACTTTTCCATTTAATGCATTCGATTAGTTATGTCAGGCCTCAACCCCAAATGGGGCACATGGATGCTGCTGTGTTTTGGTGGTAACCATTGGTTTGAAGTTTTAATGTAGACTGTGAATATTTGCTGTTGCTGTGTCTTTTTTATCTTTTAAAGCCTTCTTCAGTCTGGAGTTCAATGTTAGATCAGTACATCAATACATTGTGCTTAATGTTTTGTAGTTCCTTTGGACAAATCATGGTCGAAAACAGTTTTTGGGCCAAAGTAATCTACTCATGTTATTCTCTAATAGCCAGGACTTCTTTTTTCCTCTAGGTAATTTTTAGAACTCATAGCAGCAAGTTGTTAATTTGGATGACTCTATCTGAAAAATCAGGGAAAAGTCTTAAATGACCAGAGATTAAATTTTTGAGAAACTGAAATATACTTCAATTGCATAAGAAATCAGAAAGAGTGAAATAAGGGTTTTTGATGTCTGCCTCATTGTTATTGCCAGTGACAAATACTCCTTAGATTTTTTCTCTTTAACCAGAATCCCCTTAATCTCTTTTTATACAAAAAAAAAATCAAAATATAATTCTGGGAAAAATAGACCTGGGATGAAATGTTCATAGAAATTGTTTTGATTGGTTGTCTGATTTTACAAATGAGGAGGATTCAAGTGAAAGGATATAGGGCTCGAATACAGATTTCCTAATGCATTCTTTGTGGCTCATTGGCTAGACAATAGTTACAATAACTTTTTCTGAAAAAGGAGATATATCAGAGCTTCTTAATCTACAGTACATTAATCCTTAGAATTTGTATATATGAAATATTATACATGTGCTTTCTTATAAAAGGAGTTCATAGTTTCATCAGATTTTCAAAGGCAGCTATGATTGAAAAGAATGGAGCCACTGATACAGATTTTCATAATTTAATATTTGTTAAGAGATCATGAAGGCAAAAGGCTGCAAGGAGTGAATTATAAGAGGGCTTCCAGGATTTATTAAGATATATGATGTGGGTCAGGACACAGAAAACTTGGAATGTGTTACTACTGGAAGAGTAATTGGAATGTGCTTCTCCCGTTGGATACAAATGGCTACTTAATGCCCTGATCATGTGGACAAGAAGTAATTATAGTGAATTGGGTGTCAGGGACTCATGAGATCAAATGATGGCCCTGCTGTTTACTTGGTATGAATATTTGAGCAGGTATCTAGTTACAATAATAATGGTATCTACCTCATGGGTTGTATTACAATGGCTAATATCTGGGAAATTCTTACAGTACTGTATATTGTTGTTACTATGAATATTAATGACCATTACTACTGCTTTTATAGAATGACCCCAGAGCAAATGTGAGGTAGATTTGGAACTAAGACTCATCACTTGTCTGAACCTGCTTTAATTTACTGTGGTGTATACATGTAAATACATAGAGTCTTTTACAGAAGTTTTTCAGGTTCCCAATTAGAGATATTGATGTCAGTATGATCCTTTTTGGTTTGGAGAGCAGCTGTCCTTTGTGTTGCAGAAGATTTAACAGTATCATTGATCTCTACCTATTAAACACCACTACTACTTTTCTTTACTGATTTGTAGCAGACAAAATCCATTTTTTAAAAAATGAGGCATTTTTGTCTCATTTTGGATGTTCCATTCAGGCAAATGCATCCAATTTAGGGTATATTAAATGTTCTGAGTAGCACAATAATACAATAAAGTGAGCACTCTGATTAATGAGCCCCTGTACTAGTTACATGCTAAAAGAGTGAGAGTAAAAGTTTCAGTCCAGTCTTAAAATCATTTTGTACAGTTTTGATTCTGTAATTTGGAACAATGTAAAGTTTCTTTAAGGAATAGAGCAGTCTAACATTCCTTAGCATTTAAATCAATAGAACAATTGAAGTTGGACATCTAGCATAGGAGATTCTAAATATATATTAAAAAGTGAATTATTAGTCAACACAAGATCTTCATATTTAGGGGGAAAATAAAAATCTGAGGATACAAAAGGAACACAAACTTGTAACTTCATAAAGAAGTACAATCCCCATTCTTGAATTCCATGCCTTCTGTAGACTAAGTTGATTGTGTAGTCTCTCACCTATTGTATGCTTGTATGGATACCCATGTGCAAACGGGTGCATATGTACACATACTTTAAATTTTAAATGGTGCAATAACCTTGTATATGGATCTACATACCATAATTTAATAATTACCCTATATTGACACCAACAAATAAATCCTAACATGGTCTTTACTGTGTAAGAAACATAATTTTGTGGGCAAATTTTTTCATAAACGAGAACAAATACATTATTTATTATTAAAAGAACTAGAACCCTCTGGTTGTAGCTACATGGTAGTTTTTATACACAATTTTGGGTTCTATTACCAGTACCACAAAAAAATAAATAAGTAAGAAAGAAAGGTTTTTGGTTTCTTATGACATGTGTTTTACTGTGTAGCCCAGACTTGTTTTAAACTTACTATGTAGCCAAAGTTGACCTCAGACTCTTATGGATACTTCTGTCAGAGCCTCTGAAGTGCTAGGATTAGAATCATGGACTACAGTGCCTGGCTTCTGTAACATATTATCATTATCACATTGAATATTTTGGTATATTTTCTTTTCTATCTGCTCAGTCTGTAAATGTAAAAGAATATATATGATTATAATTTCTTACTCTCTTGTATTTGGCTTTCAACTATACCACAAACTTAAAGCCATCATTTAAAAAGCAAATCTCAGTTTAAAATAAAAATTAGCAAAAGCCTCTATAGAACAAAGTACTTTGCCAAATCCCTGACTCATAACTTCAAATCCAGTTTGTCATCATTTGCTTAAATTTTACAAATTTTGGGATACTTTGAAACTGCATGCCTAATTTTATCTGAATAATATGTGTAACTGTATTTATTTATAAAATCTCTGAGTATCTTAAAAATCTTTATAATTGCCAGTCTGTACCCTGTGCAAATGATAAAAACTACTGAGATACACTCAGTTGAGAATTATTCTCATTAAATCACAAGAGCAATGTGGAATACGTTATTTAAAAAAAAAACTTTCTGGAAAGTTAAGGAGCTGTTTTTCAAGAATTAGTATAGACTCTAGAATTCTGAAAGATAACAAATACAGCAGTATACGTAATTTTCTGAATCAGTTGTGTATTATTTTAAGAACAGTTTCTTCCTAGTTACTAGTTTAAATTGTCATAGGAGTTATGTAGGGTAAGCATGGTTATGTTTGGATGATTGTGTTTCTCCCTTGAGGAGACAATGTTGTGTGGGATCAACAGCAGGGTGGTGAGATAATCCATCATTCTGAAACCTGTTCAGTGGTGATGGATGGATAGATTGGTAAAGTAACTCAATAATCTTCATTCTTTTTCCAGGTTATTCACAGTTCAGTGAGCGTTGCCGTTAATAAAGCAATGGAATGCTTTGTATTCTTGCCTATATTACTCCTCAGATTTTGACAGGGAAAGAATTAATGTGAATAACCTCTTGCTAATATTTAAGTGTATTGGGGAAGGACTCCATTGTAATCCTTAAGAGTTTATTGGTGCTTCATTGGCTAACTAAGTAATACAGTGAGCTTCTACTTTTAGAAATAGCCCACTTCAATTCTTATTCAGGTAATAGGTTATCTTGATAGTAGGTATAAGAATTTACCCAAGCTTATTTCCTCTTCTTATTAGATAGGTATAACATTCTAAATCTTAAAATACTTAGAGGAATATATATATATATATGTTCATAAATAATATAACTGATTCCTTCTTGAGTAAGGGTGATATTTCAAAGAAGGCCAGTGTTTGAAACTAAAATTTTAGTTTGATTGAACTGGAAGGTAACACAGTATTAATGTACAAATCTTTCTTTTTTTTTTCTTTTTAATGAACAAACAAAAACAACAAGAACAAACCCCTGTTGCCTCCCCCCTCCCCATGCCTGCCACCCTACCCTCTCCCACTTACCGGCGCTGTCATTCCCCTACACTGGGGCACAGAACCTTCACAGGGCCAAGAGCCTCTCCTCCCATTGATGACGGACTTTGCAATCCTCTACT
>JADRCC010226609.1:0-15677 GCA_019843855.1 Hylomyscus alleni
TATATATATATATATATATATATATATATATATATATATATAAAATATTTGACAACAATTAAAGTAAGAGATGCCACATATTGGAGGTGGGTACATGGGCAGAGTTGGAAGGAGGAAGGAAAGATAAAGGAAAAAAATGATGTAATTAATTATATTTTAATTTCAAAAAGCAAAACATGGAAACTGATACCTTTTTACAAGGTGCTTGTTGAACTGAATGCCTGACCCATGATGTCCTCATGATTCTCTTTTGTCTCATTGCTATCTAATGATTTCAAAACTCAAAGATATTAGATAGCACTGTGAGAAGTGAAAGATCCCAAAGTTACTGGCCAAATTGAGATGGTATGTCCAAGAACACAGCTGGATCTACACTAGCATTGGCTTGGCTTTACATCAGAGTGTCACCTAACTATCTGGGAAAATCATCTGTTTCCACTAATCTAGCTAACATGAAGCAGATTCACTGACCCAATGAATTCATCATTTGATAGAAATTGCCATGAATTCCTGAGAGTGGTTCATTGGTGGTGTCTCATAGTTTAGCTATACCTGTTTGGTGTCAGAAATGACTACAATGGGCCAGGTGTTTCCCTAAATGAGTAGACTGGGAGACCAGATGGGTCTAGAACTCTGTCCAGTATTTATGTATTTATGTATTTATTCCTTTAAATTTAATTGTATATATTTATTGTTAGTAGTAGTATTATTAATTATTTTACTTACTTTACATTCTCTTCACTGCCCCCCTCCTAGTCACCTCCTCCCACAATTCTTCGACTCATTCCCCCCCTTCTCCTCTGAGTTGGTTGAGGACCCCTTGTTATATCACCTACCATGTCTGGCCAGTATTTCTAATCCATGTCATTCAACGTATTTCCTGACTCATCTTGTCTCTCCTGTTGATGGCCATGAGTCCTTATGCCTCTATGTGAAACATTTACTGTCTTTTTATTTAGATAGCATTCTCATGGCTATTTTGTTTTTAAAGCAAATATCTTTGAAAGAGAGAGAGACTGTCTCCCTGGTCTGATTTGAAATTTTCTCAGAAAACTAGCTTTTGATTTTGTGTATTGTTTCTTTTCTGCTGTCACATCCATTAGTTTTCTAATTTTCACTTTCAAAAAATATTGTCTTCCAATATTTTGAAATTAATGTTTATTTTTAGTTCATTGAGGAATATAAATCCTTCCCTAAAAATCAGAATACCTTCATAAAATGTTGATGAACTTTTATTATCTTTACATCTGAAAAGTTACATATTTATTTTGTCTTATTATTGCTCTATTTTTCTTTAGCAATTTAATTATCTGTTATTTGTTTGTTTGTTTTTTGAAACATGGTATCTTGTGTTCCATGTTGACTTTAAACACTCTATGTAGTCAAAAATGACATTGAATTTCTGGCTCTCCTGCCTCTGTCTTCAGAGTGCTGGGGGATAGGCAGGTATTGCTCAAGAAATTATTTTAAATGTGCAAATATATAGTAGTACCTTTTGTATACTAGATGTTTAGTTTAGAGGGATTGTTCTCAGAGAACAAAATATATACTTGTTCTTTATGAGGCCATTAAGAACTTCCTTAGGGGGAATGTAGCTCCTGTGCCTTTTGCAGAAGGATCTGGAGACCAGTCACCACAGGTGCCATGATTCCAGGAACTTGGCTCACTCAGGAGTCTCTCAGGAATAGTTTGCAAATGGTTCCTCACCTAGGAACTTATTTTCTACCTGGGCATGGCACTCAGTATACTCCAGCAGCATTCCAAGGACCTCCAGAACACACTGGACGCCTCACACTCTAGACTAACTAGCAAGGTCCCCAGTCTGTTTATCCAGACTGGCTATGCAGTCTCAGCAGCTGGCTGTGAAAGTCCCCTAAGACGCCACAGTTGTTGCTTCCCTGGCAACCTCCAGGAGTTAGAAACCCAAACTATTCCGATAGGTTATGTGACTTAGACCTGCCAAAGCTCATTCTTCAAAATGAAAAGGAGGATGTCTTAAAGTTGGTGTGTATGTTGTATGCACCTGCTGTTTCGATAATGGTTTTGAGATTGAGTCTCTTGATGAGGGGTCTAGAGTTGGCAAGATCTCCAAGCAGTATGCTGATTGTGTGAGAGAAGTCTTCCAGATTCAGACAACTTTGGGATCCAGTTCCTGCTAGACCTTGATGTGACGATGCTTAAAGCCTGTTCCCTCATAGATTACGTGTTTTTTGAAGACCGTGAGTAGGAGAAATAAAATCCTAAGTGTGGTGGGAACTAATGAAAGAAGACAGAGAAGATTTCAAGTCTACAAGATGAGACTATTTTAATGAGTAACTTTTTGTTTCTTCATTGAAATTTCTCAGAATTAAGCTGTAATACATGAGGCACGGTGTGTTCAGTTTTGCTTTCCGAATGATGGATTACGTTCTACATAGTTTGAATAGACATGGGTAATCATCCTTATACACTTCGAATAAAGTTGCTAAATTCAAGATAAAAAATAACAAGAAAAATATATAATTGGAAAAAAACATTTTATGGAAATGGAACAAAAAAGAAAAAAGAACAAAAGAGCTTTCTTAGTAGTTATCTCAAGGTCATGCTTTGTGTTTATCCCACATGGGTTTAGAATAATCTATATTGTGTATTTGCTTAGGTGCGTTGCTGTTGCTTTATGTTTGTCTATTTGCTTTCACGTGTTCTTGTTGTAACAAGTTGCTATACCTTATTTATTTTGTATGCTTGAGTTATCTTCTGAAGCAAAACTGCATCAGGACTATGGACTTAGAAATTTTTGGTAATCGTGACAATGTTTTTTCTCCTAGATTCTGAAGATAGTCCTGTAAGAAGGCTTAACCTTACCCCTTTGTTGATTGGTTGCTTATATTATTATTAGGAATTTTCTGTTCTTACTCATGTTAATTGTTTTTCCTCCTTAAACTCAAAGTTTTCTAGGGTACTAGTTTTGCTTTAGCAGTTTTCTCAGCGTTTATATAATTTTTTTCATGCACTCATTTCGTCTGTATTTATTTATTTATTTATTTATTTATTTTTTAATTTCTGGAGATTCCTTAGTAGGTAGAATCCAGCTAAATTGTATCCTCTCCATTTTTGTCCTCATAATGCTGAGTTTAAACATTTATATTTCTTGCTATTATTTATATTGAAATTTATTTACGCTTTGCATTGTGTTTCCTGTTTATCACGCCTGTTTGCACCTTCCTACCACACCTTTCATATCTCCTGCTAGTTTCATAATATTTTTATATATGAATATATAGGTAAATATATATCTACATTTATATAAAACCTAGAAATTTACTGATTACATTTGAAGTCTAATATATGAGCTTATGGAATATTTTTTTCTAACAACTCTTGGAATTCTATAGTATTTCTAGCCAATTTATATTTCATCAATGTATCTTAAATAATTTACAAAAGAAATGATATAATGGCATGTTTCTTTATAACCACTATTGTTGTAGAAATTTTTAATCTCAATCCAGGGTTTCTACCCTACCTTTGACCATTTAGTTCCCGATAAAAGCTACACGGTCCCCAATAAAGGAGCTAGAGAAAGGACCCGAGGAGCTGAAGGGTTTGCAGTCCCTTAGGACGAACAACAATATGAACTAACCAGTACCCTCAGAGCTCCCAGGGACTAAAACATCAACCAAAGAGTACACATGGTGGAACTAATGGCTCCAGCAGCATATGTATAGCAGGGGATGGTCAAGTTGGTCATCAAGGGGAGGAGAGGCCCTTGGCCCTGTGAAGGTTCTATGCCCCAGTATAGAGGAATGCCAGGGCCAGTAAGCAGGAGCGGGTGGGTTGGTGAGCATGGGAAGGGAGAAGGGAACAGGGGTTTGTTTTAGTTTTAGTTTTTTTCTTTTCTTTTCTCTCTCTCTCTTTTTTTTTGGGGGGGGGGGAAGGGAACCTGGGAAAGGAGATATTGTAAATAAAGAAAATATCTAATTAAAAAAAAAAGCTACATGCAACCTTTATATTTATAACAAGCCTTTAACAACACAAGAGCTGGGCAGATATCTACTCTTTCTGCTACTAAAATCTATTTCCCATCGATAACTCGGTGTTATTACTTACTGTGTTTTATCTGGGCTGCTCTTAACTACAACTGGCCATCCCTCAAGGCCACATTTTCCTGACTCATCTAACCCATGGCAGCTTCTCCTGCCTCCTCCACCTTTTTCTATCCCTTGTGGTCCTTCTTTGACTCTGGAGCCTGAGAATCCTAAACTCCACCTATGTCTCTTCTGCCCAACTATTGGCTGTTAGCATCTTCATTTACTAATCAGAAATAACTTGGGGGCAGGGTCACATAGTCACTTGAGTCTACATGCAGACTCTAGGTCTTGGGGACCTGCACTTAGCATTAAAATAGACACAAGGCCAAACCTCAACACACTACTTAAATTGTTTACTTCATTGTCTTATTTTAAATCATAAAACATCACTTATTTCAAACTATAACCTTGTTTAAAACATTACATGATTTGTGTCTGGGTTCACTTTCAAGTGGAGGTCATTCTTTAAAGATTCTTTAAGCTGAGGCCTGTGAATTTGTAATCATTTTGCTACTTTGTATCTTTATGTCTTTATCCAAACTCAGGAGTATTGATTTGTCACCACATAAAATTATAAGAGCATTTATTTTTCTCTTAATATTTTTAATGATTCTTCATTTCAGTATTAGAGAGAAGAGTAGTTTAAACTCTAGGGAGGCCCGTGAAGCACCGTAGAGCACACCACCATTTGCAAGAGGAATTTGCCCTCTGGCTATTTTTCTCTTTTTTCTCTCTCTCTCTTATTTTAATTTGTTTTGACAGTCATATATTAATTGTGCATATTTGCGAGATCTCCAATGTCATTTCTTTTATTGAAAAATTCATAAAATCTATTCTGATCCTGTTTTGCCCTCCCCCTACTCCGCCCAGATTCTCCGCACTTCTCTACCTACCCAACGTAGCACCTTCTTTCTATCTTTAGACAACAAACTCAAATTTAAAAAGTAGCAAACTAAGCAGAATAAATAGAAGAAGAGCAACAGAGCACAAGAAACATACATAGATAGAGATGTAAACACACACACAAAAACCCCATAAAAACAATAAAATCAAAATTGGAAACCAATCCAAAGACCAAGGGATGAAAAGATGCTCAAATATCACAATATAAGATTTTTTTAAAAAGAAGTCTACAAAACACCTACTTGCTTTTCTTCACCTGTACCATTGCCGCCTGTTGGAAGAAAGATCAAAGGGAAGAAATAGAGTGTGGGAAGAATTAAAAAAATTATCAATGCTTTCCATATTACAGGAGTCAGATATGTGCTTATGGATTTTAATTTTGTGAAGTACTCAGAAAGCCTCCAGATTCTTGTTTTGTAATTTCTTTTACTTTTTGATAAAAAATATATACTATAGTTATTTTATCCAAATCCTCCTTGTATAAAAGACATGTGTAAATTCATTTTGTATTGGCCATTTACTCTTGAGCATGGAGCTTGCCCTTAAGTGTGGTTTATATACCTAGTAGCACTACACTGAAGAATACTAATACTTACTTTGCAACCAGCTGTTGATTAGAGATAGCTTCTGGATTAGAGATGGGGTTCAGGTCCTCTTTTTCCTCTCAGTGCTAGGCTCCATCTGGCCTGAGCTTGTGTTGGTTCTGTGTGCATGTTGCCACAGTCTCTGTGAATTCTTGGGCATGTCAGTCATTTTGTTTCCGGAAAATACTGTGTGATCTATCTCCGTTGGTTCTTATAATCTTTATGTCTCCTTTTATGTAGAGTTTCCTGAGCGCTGAGGGCAGAGATTTGATGATGCCCTGTTTAAGATATGAAGGCATCCCATTTAGGACTGAGTGTTCCAAGGTCTCTCACTCGCTTAATGCTGTTCACTGTGGGTCTCTGTGTTAGTTCTCATGTGCTGTTGGAGGAAGCTTCTCAGGTGATGGCTGAGCAAGGTACTAGTCTATGAGAGCAGCTTGTCCTTAGAAGTTATTTTATTGCTGTGTTTCCTCAGCAGAACAATAGTATTTGATTTTTTTTCCCCTGAGGCCCTTTGCCTACCTAGTCTCAGATTCTTGGCTACCTGAGTAGTGTCCATACAGCTTCTTAAGTTAAGGGATCCCTGAAAGCCTGCAGTTTCATCCATGTTGTTTAATACCATGATTAAGAATGGACAAGCTGAGACACATGGCTTGTTTCTGAATTCAAACACTTCCAGTTCACAGGACTAACTGTCCTTCTGTTCTGTGGTAAGACCACACAAACGCTAATGTTTTAATTGTTCTCACTTATATTCTTCAGGTATTTTTCCCTTAAAATTTACCCATCAGCTGTTTGTGATTCTAGTAGAAGGGGAATGATACTGCCTCAACTTACCATAATGCCTTTGCTGCAAGCTACTTCACATATGTATTTTAAACAAGGAAGACATTGTAAAACAAAAACAAAAACAAACTGTACTCAGTTTTGAAGAGAGAGTAAAAGAAATTGCAAAAGGAGCACCTGAGGGTTTTTGGAGTTTCCAATAAATTAAAAACAATAAACACAGCTGATTCCTGAATTACAGAAGGCATTGAAAGTTTCTATATTACCTCTCCTACCTCATTTCTTCTTGTTGACCTTTCTTCCAAAAGTACGCAATTGTCCGTGTGGAGAAGAGGAAATTGGAGGGCCAGCTTACCTGAGATGTTTTATCCCCAAGGCTGTGCACATCAGAGTCATTTGCTCAGGGCCTATCCTTTATGTAGAGATGAGTATTATATGACTGAACTAAATGACCATCCCTGCCACACAGCATTTTGAAGGAACAAATCAACTCATTCCCAGGCACATCTGTGCACATCTGCATCTCTTGAATTTGTGAATCAAGAGTAAAACAACAACTTGTTGGTTAGTGAGTATCACTTCTTTTAGTGACTTTATATTATTGTTTCTCTAGACATTCCTAACCACTGTGGCTTTTCCCCCTTTATTTTGTAGTCAAAGAAGAAGTGCTTTAGCAAAAAAAAAAAAAAAAAAAAAAAAAAAGTTTCACCAGACAGTGGCTTATAGAATAAGGGATGAATAACCTTCCAATTCCCTGGTGGTGGTGTTTCAAAATTTTTCTTCTCCTCCTCTCCCTCCCCCTCTTTCTTTTCCTGTTTTGCCTCCTCTTTCTTCTCTTTATTCATCTTCTTTATAAAGACCTGCTTGGGTATTGTTAGTGAGACCCAACTTGGATCTGGAAGTTAGTTGCCTTACTTTACCAGAATTTTTTTTTATCCCCAGCCTTTTGTAGACTTTGTTTGGTTTTCAACCTGTATATTATATCTTTTTCTCTTGATTAGTCTAGTTTTATCTTTACCGCTAACATTAGAATTTTGAAAAAGTTCCAGTGACAGTGTGACTCTGTGCTTCCAGGTCAGTTGCTCCTTCTGACCATCACGGTGTTTCTTGCCTTAGCTCATACGAACTGCACTTTTGACTCTCTCAACAACCGAAAAGGAGACAGAAACATTGAAGGAGTCGTAGCGGATGGAAGACACCAGGAGAACAAGGCCCTCTAAGTCAACTGAGCAATGGCCATAGGAATGCACAGAGATCGAAGCGGCAAACACAGGCCCCACACACGTTCTCTGTATATATATATATATTCATGTGTTTATATATATATATATATATATATATATTAGGCTTCAGAATTTGATGGGATTTCTCAGCCTGTGAACAAGTGTCTCTGATTCTTTTATCTTCTCTTGGGGTTTCTTCTCTTTTTTTCATTTCCCTTGTCCAACATTAATGTGATGGTTTTTGTTTTAGCTTGTTATATTTTATTTTGTTGTCACCTCTTAGAAGCCTGTTATTTTCAAATGAGAGACAGAAAGGGAGTCATCTCAGATGGGATAGTGGGGACCTGGGGAGGAACTAAGAGGAGTAGATAGAGGGGAAACTGTAATCAGAATATATTGTGTGAGAAAAGAAGCTAATTTTAAGAAATGAGAAGAAAAGCAAAAAACAAAATCAATCAATCCAACAAACAAACAAACAAACAAACAAACAAAAACCCCAACTGTACATGTATAGGAATCAGTCTTAATTTTGTTGGTCATTCAATATTGTGAATGATTCTTGGCATATAGTAAAAGTTCATTTTAAGTTGTTATGCCATACAGAAATCTCCCTTTGTTGTTGTTGTTGTAAATTTTATACTTTTATGTGGATTTGGATTTTTTGTTGGTTATTTTATTTATTTACATTTCAAATGTTATCCCTCTTCCATGTTTATCCTCTGCAAACTCCCATCCCATCCTCCTCTCCTTTGCCTCTATGTGGGTGCTCCCCCACCCCCTATTACTGCCTTACTGCTCTAGTATCCCCTTATGTTGGGGTATCAAGCCCTCACAGGACAAGGACCTCCCCTCTCATTGATGCCAGATAAGACAATCCTATGCTACATAGGTAGCTGGAGCCATGGATCGCTTCATGTGTACTCTTTGGTTTATGGTTATAGCTCCCTGGTAGCTCTGAGATGTCCAGTTAGTTGATATTATTCTTCTTCCTATGGGGATGCAATCTCTTTCATCTTCTTTAATCCTTCCCCTAATTCTTCCATTGGGGTCCCCAGGTTCAGTCAGATAGTTGACTGTGAGTATCAGCATCTGTATTGGTCAGGTGCTGGCAGAGCCTATCAGGGGACAGATATACCATGCTCCTGTCATTAAGCACTTCTTGGCATCAGCAATAATGCTGGGGTTTGATGTCTGTAGGTGAGATGGATCCCAAGATCAAGTGGTCTCTGGATGGTCTTTCCTTCAGTCTCTACTCCATTTTTTCTGTCTCTGCATTTCCTTTAGATAGAAACAATTCTAGATTAAGGACTGGTTATAATAAAGCTGTAGTTCATTAATAGCTTATGGATAATTTCCCTGTTCTCAGAAGAGTTCATTTCAAATCAATCATTTAACAAATAAGATTCTTTGAGTTTTTTTTTTTTGTGTTTAATTAATTAATTTATTTATTCTCCTCATTTTAGTTAGAGTTTTACTGCTGTGAACAGACACTATGACCAAAGCAACTCTTATAAAGAACAACATTTAATTGGGGCTGGCTTACAGGTTCAGAGGTTCAGTCCATTATCATCAAGGTGGGAGCATGACAGCATCTAGGCAGGCATGGTACAGCTGGAGCTGAGAGTTCTACATCTTCATCTGAAGGCTGCTGGCAGAATACTGACTTCCAGGCAGCTAGGATGAGGATCTTAAAGCCCACACCCACAGTAACACACCCACTCCAACAAGGCCGTACCTACTCCAACAGGGCCACAACTTCTAATAGTGTCACTCCCTGGGCTAAGCATATACAAACCGTAACATTTCTTATATATTACACTCCTACCACAGTTTGTCCTCATTCCTAATCTCACAGTTCCACACCTCTCCAACTCCCTTCTTCCCATATCCACTCTTCCAACATTTCCTTTGAGAAAAGAGCAGGACTCCCAGGGGTATTAACCAAACATGGCATAACAAGTTACAATAACTTTAGGTACATATCCTTATATCAAGGCTGGATGAAACCACTTAGTAGTAGGAAAAGGGTTTGAAAGTCAGGGTAAAAGAGTCATAGACAGCCCCCACTCCCTCTGTTAAGTATCTCTCAATGACACTGTCTTGGTTTGGATAGGAATGGACCCCATAGAGTTATGTGTTTGAGTGCTTGGCCCATAGAGTATGTCACTGTAGGAACAGGCTTTGAGGTCTCATGTGCTCAAGCTATGTCCAGTGTGACTCACAGTCAGTTCTGTTGTGTGCACATCAAGATGTAGAACTCTCAGGTCCTTTTCCAGCATCATGTCTGCCTGCATGTGATTGTATGTCTTGGTGCTACTATACCTGACTAAACCTCTGAAAATCTAAGCCATCCCCAATGAAATGTTTTCCTTTGTAAGATTTGCCATGATCATGGTGTCTCTCTTCACAGCAATGAAAACTCTAACTACGACAGACACTAAGCTACACAAACAAAATATATGTACAGAGGACCTACATCAGATCCATATAGTCTCCCTGATTGCCACTTCAGTCTCTGCAAGCACTTATGAGTCCTGGTTAGTTAATTCAGTGGGCTGTGTTTTTGCAGTGTCCTTTACTCCTTTGGCTCCTAAGATCTCTCCTCCCCTTCTTCCTCAGGATTCCTAGAGTTCTTACTAATGTTTGGCTGTGCATCTGCTACTATCAGTTGCTTGATGAATAATGATTATGATAGGCTCTGGTCTACAAATATAGCAGAATATCATTAGGAATAATTTTATTGACTTAAAATATTTTTTGCCAGTCAGAGTTGGTTCTATTCTAGGTTTCTGGGCTACCCAACCTCTATGAACCATTTCAAATTGTAAAGTTGGGGAACCAGCTGTAGGTCTTGTCTTAGTAGGAAAATAAAACTATATCAGATTTTAAAATTATAAATATATGTACATAGTATGGTTTTATAATGGCTTCAAAAGAGATTTGAACACATAACCACATAGGTCATCCCATGAAACAACTTCAACAAATGTAGCAAGGACACTGAGTATTATCATGTTCAATGTCTCCAGATTCAGAAAACTTAAGGATATCTAGAACAGTAGCTTCTATATTTTTTGAACACCTGATTAATAATTTATGGCAACATTTCTTAGCAAACAAATTTAAAGTTGTACAAAACATGTGTTTTAGGTAACATTATCCCATAAGGTGCTATCAAGTAAGGTCTGAATTTCTTTAGATATCATATTGACATGATCAAAGGAAATGACAAGACCTATAGCTGCTTCCTCAACTTTACGATAATTGTGAGAGAAGACCCTTGGAGGATATTTCTAAAAAAATATGAATTAAATGTTTTTATTATGAGAGAGAAGACATGAGTTTTATGTTATCTTTTCAATATAGTGAACCAGGATACTAGCAAATTGTTTCAGCCTTCAGACCCATAGATCTTAATTTACAGTAGCATTTGTGTGAAACTTGAGAATTGAGATCTGTTTCAATGTGTGAAGATCTTGTTAGCCTTAAGTGTCTTAAGGAAAATAAAAACCAATAGATGGATTGTAGAAAAATGTACAGATCAACTGCTTATCTGGGTTGCCACAAAGGAAGACTGCAGAGAGAGCTCTAAGCCCCAGGAGATTCTTTTGATTTTAGATCAGAATCATTTTTCACTCCCTTTCCTTGATATAAATTAAAACAGAAATGCATAGTTAATTTTCTTATCTTCATTTTGTATGTAAAGAGTTCTATATTAGGAAAACTACATTTAGGTGGTTGATATATTCTTCTAAATCTAGAAACCACACATTCTAGATTGTGCGATTTTACTTTTTAAACTGTAAATATATGATTTAAAATTGTTTTTAACTTGTAAGATTATTGCAATAACTTGTCTATTATGTGTGCCTCTTAATGAGATTCTGAATTTTAAGAATTGCACAAACAAATGTAAAAATAGAAACAAAGATTTAGAAATACCAAACAACTTTGTTAATGTAGTCATACTCTGTTTGTAATATTTTTAAAATTTTTGAAATGAAAATATGTAGTTTGTTCCCTTCTCCTTTTCCCTTCAAACCCTTTCCACATACTCCAGTGGTCTCTTTAAGACACATGACCTCTATTTCCTTAACTATTATTACATATATCTGTACATTTATAATATATAAATTCATAATTATATAATACAACTTGCTTAATGCATATAAGTTGTATGCATATGATTTCAAGGTTGACCACTTGGTCAACTTGGCAAAATCTTTATTGGATAACCAATTAAGAACTAAATGTTTATATTTTTTTCTTCAATTTGATCATATTAGTTATTGCTTTTCCCAAATATTTCTAAATGAGAATTCAGGTTATATCTTCTTGAAGAATTTTTTTTGTGTTAAATAACTTTCTCAAAAATTCCATGGTTAGTTTGTTTCAATGGTTGGTTAGTTTGTTGGACCATCCCATGAAGTTACTGTCATGTTCAACTAATGAAACCAAATAAAATGGAACAGTGTAACAATTTCAGTTCACAGTAAGTTGTAAGTAAACTGTCCTGGACACATCCCACCTTTCATGGTAGACAATAATAATTAGTGGTGAAGTGTTTCCCCAGAGTGTGAATATTGAGACCTTTGAGTTTTCAGTTGAGTCAAAATACATTTATTGGTTTGATATGAAACACAGATTGCATTTCCAACTCTGGTCAGCTGTCTTGCTTAGGAGAGAGTTCTAGTAGGGGTTAATGCAGATGAATTGCCTTTACTAGAAAATCAATTCTGAGAACATGCAGTATGGATATAGAGTCAGAAGTACAGCTGTGTATGCAAAGGACACAGTGTTCTTAATGACCCAAGCTGAGTGACCTTATCAGACCCTAATTATACATAAACCTAGCTTACAGAAAGCTCTTAACCAATCACACTCCTAAGTGACATAAGATTATTAGAATGCCAGGGAGGCATGAATTCTTTCATTTATCATATAATTATGCTAAGATTTGAGGTGAGTTATTGAAGTGGAAACAAAAAAGAATCTTTAGGGCAACTATGGCCTAAAGTTTTCCCCTAGCCACAAAATATCACTGGAAAATTATAGCAAGTCACTTATTAATTGGCAGTATGCTATGCTTATTGATTTAGTTTGTCAGCTGGATGTGTCTGTGTTGATGACTGGTATCCCTACTACAGACCAAAGAATAGTTTTGCTCAACTCTGGACTGAAACATTCAAAGCCAGGACAGTTGTATTATATACAGTCATTAGTTTCTCCCAGATTCACTGCATGTGGTTGACACAACTACATTCATTTAGATTAAATTTGTGGTGGGAGCAGTCATGATTGAGTGTAGCCAGTTATGTTATCTAGCCAGAATGAATAGTAGTCAGTAATGGAGTAAGAGAGTGAGTGGGCACTGGATTGTCACCAAAAGACTTTCCTGTCAAGTGCTGCTTTAAAGTCTTTTTTTTTTTTCAAAAAATACATAGAAGATTGTTTTTGTAAGTAATTTTAGAATTGAGTATTTATTGTAAAACTGGTGGAGTCAAATTCGTTGTGACATACATTTTTATTGATTTTAACAATCAATGGAGACAAGATAGATAAAAGGACTATGCAGTCAATAGCCCCCATCCCAGTTTCTTCTTTCTCTGTGAAGCTCTGTGATTATCATAGAAATATAATCTTTGTAGTATTGGAACTGGTTCACACGAAAAAATCTACCTATTTTATCCACCTCTCCTTCCTATGAAATATTAATTATAGAGTACAAGACCAACTTCATACAGTATGACTTCATGCTTTTTATAAAAAAAAAAAATCAGTGTAATTACCAATGTACTGGATAGGGCTGAAGGCTATATTGAAGAGCTACTTATAATATAATATATGGCTGTCTTTGAAATTATGTATAAAGCATCCTGTCTTTGCTGTTCAGGCCATTTCTCTACTACTGGTATTGCTTCCACTTGGAAGTTGTACTTCTTTATTAAACATCAAGATAGCCAAAGCATTTTCATCTTTTGCCTTTAATTTTCCTTGATATATTTCTATAACAACTAGCTGCTACAGGTTTTGATACTGTTCTTGGCTCTTTAACTTGTCAGTACCCCCAAAATCATAATTTTGTGCCCCAAAAATCATAATAGTCTGTATGACTAAAACGGAACTTGGAAACATCTTGAAGTTCAAAGTATCCCTAATTATTCTTCGGGTTCCTAGATGTGCAGACTGCATTAGGTTCTGTTTGGGTGGTTTGCATTTAAAAATGCAGTTGTTGGAATTATTAAAACATTATACGTAAAATATTTTCTAACGAATAAAGAAGTATTGGAAGAAGCTCATTCAATTCTTTAATACAACCCATGCGTATGTCCTTCTGAACTAAACTGAGAGAATTCAAAATAAATTGACTTGTAATTCTGTTTAGATTTATGGGCAGCTGTTTCGATAGTGATATATTGATTTGGGATGAATATCTTTTCAAATAAATTGATTTCCATATTAACTGAGAATTTACTGATTTTTTCCTGAATTTTCTTTTTATAAATGGATCCAGGAGCAAATACAAAACTACATGTGACTCCAAGTATGCTACCCAATCCCTCAGCACTGTTTGGTGACAATAACTCCGTCGAGATGCTCGCTGTTGAGCTTGCATTTGAGAAGAATGAATTATAGAGTACTAATACGGAAAAGAGCTTGAAGCTCATGTATCACTTTAGTTGTGGAACATATTGGTTTTCATTAAGATTACAAACAAGTGTAGGAACGTGGGTTTGGTTTAGGCTTCAAGAAGCACACGAGCATGCCTTGGAGAAGCCCTTCTCACTCCTCTTACCAAGGGCAACCAGTGATTTCTTTATTCCCTTGCATTACTGTAATGATGTTCTCTAAGGGTGAGCAAAAACTATCCTTAACTTCCAAAAAGTTTTAATGTATTATTTTTTTACCCAATAAACTGTGAGTGTCTCAGGACTCAATGCTGTCTGCTGCTGCCTTTCTGATCTTTTTACTGTAGTCATGTTCAAAAGGCTTTATCTTGCATATTTTAAGCACCATTATCTGAGCTATTCAGAGTCTATGCAATATTTTACTGTTATGGAAATGAACATTGAGTTCTTTGAATGGCCACGAATTTTGTTTCTTTTCATAAGAAGAGAGTCATGCGTTTACGCTGTTCATGCGAAGCTATCATATTTGTTTTAAAGAAATGAGTAGTCCTGTGCAAATCCTCTTATTTTCCCCCCTTGGTAAATCATGAAATTTTACTCTGACTTTTCTTTGTTTTAAAGGTCAAAGGGGGAATTAGCCCATTGGTGGTCCTCATATACTAATGCTTACTCTTTAAAGTTCAGCAGATTGTTTAATACATATAGACTGTGGGGTTGTTTCTAAAATAAACAGTAATACAGTAATACAGTAATGCATGGGCATAAGCTGGGCAAAATGAATTTATCATAATATCTGATTACTGTGACCTAAATACTAACTCTATACTGTGTTCCTAGAAAAAGGCTGGCCAGATTTATTATTTTGTTTTATGATTGATGAGTATGAGTACATTAGCCCCTTAAAGCTTCTGCAACAAATCACTAGATACTTAATGATTTAAAAGAGCATACAGTTTCTCTGACTGGGTAGGAGATGAAACATCTATCCCAGATTCACAGGACTCGTCTCTTCTGAGGTAGACAATTTGCTTCTAACTTTATCTATTCCAGTTCTAGATCCCCTCATTCCTCGGCTTGCTGACTTGTACCACCCTGTCTCTGTTATCTCAGCTTCTCTAACCCTTCTGGTCCTGTGAGAACATGAATAGGGACAACCCACTATACTCTCCCCAACTCTAGATCCTCGGTCACACCTTCATGTCCTTTCCTCATGCAAGGTAATATATTCACCTCTTTTTGAAATCATGATGTAGCTTTCTTTGGAAAGTTATTCTATTTGCTATATGGTAAAAAAAAAATGTTTATAGAAGATTTTTTAAAACCTTCCTAATACTGTGCCTGATAAAGAGATATAAAGACTGATTTTTTTTTCTTGGTGTGAGATGGTTTAGGCACATGTAATTTTATTTAAATCAACTGTAATGAGTATTAGTAGAGAAGACGAAACATAGTAGATTATTTCAAGATTTTACACCATGGGGG
>JADRCC010226709.1:0-10437 GCA_019843855.1 Hylomyscus alleni
GAGGGTTTCTCTGTGTAGCCCTGGCTGTCCTGGAACTCACTCTGTAGACCAGGCTGGCCTTGAACTCAGAAATCTGCCTGCCTCTGCCTCCCAAGTGCTGGGATTAAAGGCATGTACTACCACCGCCTGGCCCAAGTTCAATTCTTAACACCCACTAGGAGCAGCTTACAACTGCCTGTGACCCAATTCTACAGGAATCCATCACCTGTGGCCTCCATGGATACTACATTCATAGTACAAACACATACATACACACACACAAAAAAAAAATAAAAAATAATAAGGGCCTAGAGAAATAGCTCAACAGCTCACAAACTATTTGTAACTCTAGTTCCAAGGGTACAGTGCCCTCTTCTGGCTTCCATAGATACTGCACACATGAGTGGTACACTTGCATGCAGGCAAAACACTCCTTTGCTTAAAATTTAAGCAAACAAAAATCGTGCAAATTTGTAGAAAGTAAATGTTCCCCTCACTCATCCATTACTGTACCCCAAGGATTTAAGTTAAGTATATATTTCCAGAACTTTTAAGAGACATAGACATATATCCATGAATGGTTACAAGGTGTGTATAAGTCACCTGAGATAGACTAGACCATTTAAATGAGACCATACTCAAAGCACTCAGGATGTAGCAGCCCCACCACTTCTTTGTGAGATGTTAGATATTGGTATCAGTTTACCAAGTCCCTACAGATGTTTGTCCCAGTAGTCAGAACAGAGAAAAGCCTAGCATTGTCCAGCACAGTGAGCCACGCTATGGGAGACAGTGTGATAAAACTCAACTCACCTTAAGTTTTTCAGTGAAAATTCACAAGTGACAGTACTGTTGGCCTGAGTGTTACAAATTAGAGGTCCTTCCGAGAGAGCCTGGAGCGATACCAACATGCAATACACAGCACCAATGACTGTGATCACACTTAGGAGCGATGAAAGAAACATCTGGAAAACAGAGCAGGGAAGTTTACACGCATCATTGTATGTCCTCCTCTGTTTCAAGTTCTCCAGCAGCAGTGTAGCACTTACAGTCTAAGTCAGTTACTGACTGCCGTTCTCCAGTCAGTCGGTGCTCCTAGATCTTTTTTTCCCTTATTTGATGGTGTATATACATGCATGGCATTTGCACGTTTGTGTGAATGTGTTCTGCACATGTATGTGTGTTCACGTGTACGAGGGGTGTAAACCAGAGGTGTTATCAGCTGTCTTCCCATATCACTTTTCATTCTCCAATTTATTTTTGAAACAGTGTCTGTCACCGGACCTGGAGCTGAGTGAACCATTTTAGCAAGCTGGCTGCCCGCTGACCTCCGGCATCTACCTTTATTCCCCCTCTAACACTGGTGTTTTAGGCAGGTGCCACCTCACCCAGCTTTTCTGTGAGCCCTAGGAATCCAAACTCAGATCCTCATGTTTGTATGACAGACACTTTACTTACCTAGCCACCTCCCTAGCCCTGTATGGTCCTGGGACATGAAAATACAGTTTAATTAGGTGCGGATTTTTAAAGAGGCAGAGATCAAAGTCCACTGTTGAATTACAGTTGCCAGAAGATAATTACACTTGTTAATGTCTCTGAAAAATCTCAACTGCTGTATTCCTGGGTTTATGAATTCCTATGGTATATGGTTCCAACTACACTGAACCTCCACTAGACCTTAATCTGCCTGATTTTTTATTTCTGGGCTCTTGGCTTCCAACTCCTCCATGCGTATTTGGCCGATGATGGAAGCAGACAGTGGCCAACATCCTGAAGTAATCGGCAGAGCTGAGAGCGTAACTGCTCAGCTGGGCTCCTTGGAGGGGACATATTGCTATTGGCGCCCTTCCAAGGCAGGGTGGATGTGTTAGCAACCTTGGTCTCCGCCCATCAGATGCAAGTATCCCTTCATTCTCCCAGTCCAGTATGACAACTAAAAGCCCTCTCAGCAGTGGCACATGTCCATTCGGAGTAGGGGTGGAGGGTCTAAACACCATGCTGGAGGGAAAGCATGCACCTTGTCTGAATCCAGGGCACACAAGTGGTGTGAAATTTGGCATAAAAAACAAAAAAGGTTGAATGTGGTTCCCCCCCCCCCCAGCCCAAAGAATAATTTCTGTGTTTCACAAAGCTGTTAGTGATTATGATTATTTCAAAATCAAAGATGAAAATAAGAAAGCCTTTTTCTCTCCGTATTAGCTCCTGGAGGATTGTGGCCTCATGTGCAGTACCTCATGCTATCCTTCAAATAACCCTAAAAGAGGTCTATTGGTATTCTCATTTGGGAGAAAAGTAGGAAGGAAGAGGTTGACAGCTTGTTGGGAAACTCATCTAGGAAATACTCTTGCTCCCATTCTTGTCACTTAGCGGCCTTAGCTGTAAGCACGCAGAAATGGGAGTTAGGATCAATTGTAAATCCTGATTCTCCATCTCTACTGTGATTTATACAAGTTCCCGAATCTACTCATCAAGAAGAGCCGCTGCTGCCTCTGACCTGTTACTTCCTGAGTGAGGAATCATTCGAGTGAGTCAGCAGAATCTTACATTGGGAGACAAAGAAAAGGGGAAGGAAGAAAAGATGAAACCTGCAAGGCCCTGCTGCCCCTTCCTGCCCTGCCAAGAAGGGAGGAGAACTTTAGGCGAGGTGGCCTTCTCTTGACCCAGAAGGCACCAACTGTAACCTCGACACCTGGCTGCCAGCAACTGAAAAGCTTTTGTAAGGGGGATTTTATGACATAGAGATAAGCAGGTGATCACTATTTAAATAATTAAAACTATTGCTAATGGCATGAATAGTATTATAGAATGCCTGTTTCCTCCTTCTCCCCCTCCCCTCCCCAGCAGCTCTGGAAGATTCTCAGCTTTGAACAACCCATGAGTTTGCTGAAGCATGACTGAATTATTTTCAAGGCTAGTGTGAGCAAAACAACCTAATTTAAAGCCGAGATCTACATGAAAAGTGTCTCTGTTAAGGACTGGAAAGACAGCTCAGTGATTAAAGGTACAGCTACTCTTCAGAGGACCTAGGTTCAGTTCCTAGCATCCACAGTTCCACATCCTGTAACTCCAGCTCCAGGGGGTCCAGTGCCCTCTTGGGACATCCTCGGGCACTGCACTCACATGCACAGATACACAGAGAGACAACACAATGGAAAAATAACAAATAGCTTGGTTGTTCCCACCTGCTTGTATCCTCAAGGGAGACAGAACTTAAGGGATTATTTTTCATGAAAGGGGCTATGCAAAAACATTTTTAATAGAAAATGGACTTGAGAACAGTTCAAGTGTTCAGATACCATTCCAGTTCAGAGAATCAGAAATAAACCAGGAGGTCTTGAGAACTTGTGAGTATCACGTAGAGAAGTGAGGTCAAGTCAAACTGCACCAAGGTGTGGTAGCTTAGGAACAAAAGTGACAGACTGTAGAAACCAAAGTACTAGGAACAAAGACAGACTACAAACATTGTGGTTAAAGTGATTACTGTAATCCTAAATAAACAGAATACCAGAAGCAGGCTCTGTTTAAAAAAACAAAAAACAAAACAAAAAACCAGACAAACAAAACCAAGCTTATTTTGTGGGGCTAGAGAGATGGCTCAGCAGTTAAGAGTAGTTGCCGATCTTCCAGAAGACCCAGCTGCAATGCAATCCCCAGCACTCACAAGGCAGCTCCCAACCCTCCACAACTCCAGCTCTGCGGAATCCAACACCCTCTCCTGACTTCCTCAGGCATGGACACACATGCAGGCAAAACAGCCCCATACATGAAGTCATGATTAAAAAAGGAAGCCCACAACCTACCTTCTATGGACATTATTTCCTTTAGGACAGTGGTTCTTACCCCAGCCCGTGGTGGAATTATACATGACGAATCTTGGGGATGGGGCAGGCACTTGTGTTTTTGAAATCTCCCTAGATACTTGTGTGTTCCCATCTGATTGGGAACCATTGGTTTATGCTGAACTCAGCCCCATGTATTGATGATGGATGGGTGCTTATCAATGGTCTATCCCAGCCTTAGAGAATTAGACCCTTGGTGTCAGGTTCATGGCTTACATTGTGTAAGGACTGGAAAGTCAGAGGAGGCTGCTGGGTTTAGAAAATACTCAATATGCTACCTTGGTGAATTAAAAAAAAAAAATCAGTGCTTTGATCAATAACAAGATCTGCCAGGCATGGTGGCACACACCTTTAATCCCAACACTCAGGAGACAGGCAGGTAGATCTCTGCAAGTTCAAAGCCAACCTGGTCTACATAGTGAGTTCAAGGACAGCCAGGACTGCAAAGAATCTGTCTTTAAAAAAAAAAAGAAAAAAATACCCCCATCTTATTAATTATTAATTGAAATAAACTAAGATCTGACTATTGCACACATTAGAAGTTTTTGAGGGATTAAACATGGTAGGTATTAAATGTTTCAAAAATAATTGTCTACTTTAAAAACAATCTGAACTAATTAAGAGCAATTAACCTAGCAAACTAACCTTTCTGAATGCACATACACAAAACAAACAAAACTGGGGGTACATTTGCCCTAAATATTATATAGAACTCAAAACGAGATTTGAAATGGAATACAGTTCTGTACAGGACATGAGTTCTCTCTTGAAAAACTTCCAATACTTTAGATGAAATGGAGGTTGAAGAAAAGATCAAAGGCTAGTTCCAAAGCTAAATTGCTAGAGAAAAGAAAAACTCTCTTGTCATTCTTTTTGTTTGTTTGTTGTGTTTTGTTTTTCGAGACAGGGTTTCTCTGTGTAGCCCTGGCTGTCCTGGAACTCACTCTGTAGACCAGGCTGGCCTCAAACTCAGAAATCTGCCTGCCTCTGCCTCCCAAGTGCTGGGATTAAAGACATACGCCACCACCGCCTGGCTCTCTTATCACTCTTTATGTGACTGTTTAACCAACCCTGACAGTTGCCCAAGCCTGAGGGCCAGCAAGAGCTGATGAACCCGCTTCCAAGCCCACTGCTGTATACTCACCCCAGTCTTATTATTGCAGCAGCCTCTTTTTCTTGCTGCCAAGGACATCGTTGTTGCTGGGATGGCCTGGAATGAAAGTTTCGGGAAAGATAAGTATTATTATCATCTCTTCTCATCAGATAAAAACTCACTCATCACCACCTTCCATTTATTGCCCCTTAGGGGAATTCGGGGCCCGAGAGAATGAAAGAGGAAATCTAATCTGACAGCATCTAATCTTAACGCCAGTTTCAGCCATAAAGACTGAAAGGGCAAGAGTCGATAGCAGTTATGAAGCTTTCTGTCCACGTTCCTGTTTACCCTGTCGGCTGCAGCCTCTGGATTTTAAGTAGAGTAGGGTGACTTATTAGTGCATGAGTTTTGGATTGGTTCTATCACTCAAATTTATCTTTAATGCTCTGTCTCCAGTCTCCACCTTTCTCCCCCGTTATCTCTCCCCTCTGTCTCCTCAAGTTACTATAACCCTCAGCTATGTCTAATTTCCTGTAAATTAATTAAGCAAGTCAATCTGGGAAGAAGGAAATGGATGGTTTTGTTTGCCTGCCTTTGGCAGGGACCAATTCACCACCAGTCTCACTGGTTAATTGCTCTCAATTCTACACCTCAGACTACCATCATCTTGCTAGGGTTCTCAAGCCTATATTTGAGAATGACTATTGGTCCCCCATGCCCTTCTCTGTCCCTGTATCTGTAATATGTACTGACCATATTTTACACTGATGTTTAGTAGGAGTCGGTTGGTTGGTTGGTTGGTTGGTTGGTTGGTTGGTTGGTTGGTTGGTTTGTATAAACAAGACAAGCCTTGTTTCTCCTAGAATTCACTATGTAGACCAAGCTGGCCTCAAACTCACAAAGATCTGCCTGCCTCTACCTCCTGAATGCTGAGATTAAAGGCAGGCAGACATTTGGTTTATATTGCATTCTGTACTGCTGTAAATGGTATCACATTAAGAGTTAGTTTTCTATTTTTAAAAAAACATCTATCAGCTATGGCTAGAACTCTTAGCTAAGAGTTTTGTATTGTTGAACACAGAATATCAGTTACTTCCTTGCAGTTAGGAATTTTTAGCTGTGATGGGTGTTTGGCAGCGCATCCCGGGTACCCTGGAATTGCTCTTCCATTCTTCTGCTCTGCAAACACGAGCAGGCTCTGTCACTACATATCAGGTGTTAGAACTTGACATGTTTTGATCTGTGCCACCCTTGTAACAATCCTCAGATGTAGCACTGGTGTATGGCCTGATGGACCACTGTCAAACCATAGGTGGTCTAAGTTTGAGGCGCTTGCCTAAGAAAGGAGAGTTCAGAGCCACACTAGACATGTGGTCTCTAAGCCACTGCCCCACATTGACCTACAGTTCGTAAAGCCACTCACTCTGGCTCCTGGAACCCCAGCACTCTTGCTCATGTCAAGCTCCCTCTAATTGTTCCTTCCCCTGTTGTCTTGCAAAGCCACATCTGCCTGTTTTTTCTAGAACAGATTTAGGTCTCCCACAAGGCAGCTTTCCCAACACACGTCACCCTGTCTAATCACATGCTGACTTCATGTCACTTTGTGTCCTTGTCAAGCTGTGTTTATATGCTGAACACTGATACCTTTCCAAATCAGAAGCCACACATCCATATGGATGTCCAGCTACCCTGTGCATAGCTGAAAGGCCAGAAGGAAAAGGAAAAGAAACCTTTGTCATCATGGATACACCAAGCTTTTTTGGTTGTTTCCAGAAGACACTGCTTTCTGATCTTATATAACAAATGAAGTAGAACAGGAACTGATAAGTATGCACTCCCCACTCCTTCACCTCATTTTTATAAATAAAGTTTTATTGGAACCCTATCCCATTTGCTATAATATGCTATAACAGTCATAGCATATTATCTGTGACTACTTTTGCATTAAAATAGTAGAGTTGAGTATTCCTAAACATATTTTGAATGGATGAGATTTTTGTGAAA
Organism: Hylomyscus alleni; assembly: GCA_019843855.1. Taxonomy (NCBI): domain Eukaryota; kingdom Metazoa; phylum Chordata; class Mammalia; order Rodentia; family Muridae; genus Hylomyscus; species Hylomyscus alleni. The sequence goes on from JADRCC010226709.1 coordinate 6,919, forward strand.
TTCAGTTTCACTTCTCTTCTTTTTGTAAATAATTACAGTTCATTTTCTTGGCAGGAACCTATGCTTTCCTCCAGTTCTAGAAATTGTACATTTTCATAAAGGAGGCACACAAGAGCCTTAGTTAAAAACTGTGATAGAAGACGAACTTTGGGGAACCCTCTCAGCTCTTGAACATGAGAGCAACACACGGAGCCTTAGCTCGGCATAAAGATAGAAGCTCTGTTTTGTAAAGGTTTTGCATACAATCTTCTAATCTGTTTGATGTACAGCCATTGGTTTTCCACTAAGATTTTAATAACTGGCTTTGAAAAATTACCCTTATGTAATGGGCAAAGTCAATAAAAAGAATGAGTAAGACCAGGCTTACAGTTAACTTTATATTAAGTAAAAGAGCCTTTCTGTTTATATTTTTCAACAAACATTTTAAAATGCTTTTAATGCTTGATCAAGTAACATATTGACATTCCCCCTCCCCTTAGTAGATAATTTTAAAGATAATTAACTACAAAATGTTTTACTTGGTTACAGTTTCAAAAGATAAAAAGGTTCACCTCTGTTTGGGGTTGGTCATAAAGTCATAAAATAAATGACCTCATAAAGTAATCAGTAATGAGCCCCAGAGGTTGTGTTATATGCACTTTCCTGTAACGTTCTCATTTCTGAAGGGAAACTAACTTGAAATGTAGGAACTACCCAAAGGTTTTAAGGACTGACCAAATGCTCAACTCACTTAGTGAATTTTACTTTACAAAGTGTCTGCAGAAGTGAGAGTTGACAGATGTCACAAGGGACATAATTCCCCTTGGAAAAGATGTGATTCAGCCTTTTATATGAAGCCAAGAATCGTGAAAGTACGCTTGCCTTCAGAGCACTGCTGTTAGCGCCTGTTTGCTTGTGGGGCTAACCTCCAGCCTGTGTGGGGAACATCAGACTTCTTCTCCATGAGTTTGATGCTCTAATGATCTTTAGTTAATATTTATTGAAGGAAGCAAGCTAGGCGAGACAAGGAGCCCAGATTCTCCGAGGTGCTTCGCAGGTGTGTAGACCTTTCTATGACTCGGCTTCCTGGTCCTTTTACTTTATGGGTTTTACCTTTGACCTCTGTGGGCCTGAGACAGAGATTGAGGACTATGGTATTTTAACTAGCTTTGGCATTAGATAAATCTAGAACTGGGTTTCACACCCACTGTATGACCTGGCTAATATTCTCAGCCTTCTGTTTTCTGGTATATAAAGTACAAGTGATAATTGCAGCCCAGATGATTGTAGGGCTGAAACTAGGCAGCATGTACACCATATATATATGTACACACACACACACGCCCAAGAGATGTAGATGTAGATGGGTGCCATCACTACTCCATGCACTTTAGTACTTGTAGCAGATCTTTAAAATATTCTCTCCTGTGTTTTCAGCAATGCCAATTCATATCTAAAGATAGCTGAGTTTTTCTGTTTTTATTTTTGTTTTTTTTCGAGACAGGGTTTCTCTGTGTAGCCCTGGCTGTCCTGGAACTCAATCTGTAGACCAGGCTGGCCTCGAACTCAGAAATCCGCCTGCCTCCCAAGTGCTGGGATTAAAGGTGTGTGCCACCACTGCCTGGCAAGAGCTGAGTTTTTCTAAACAACCTGTCTCAGCTGGAGCTTTGCAGAAGTTCCTAGCTCAGATATGCTGTGCAGGCTTCAGGCTTTTGACACCGGTGCAAAGGAGGCCAGCCCTGCTCACCTGCAAGGAGCCTCCTAGAGGATTCGGGCCTGACACTTTCCTCTTACTTCACATTGGTCGTCCTGGAAGAGAGCTAGCACAGCAGTTTGAAGAAATAGCCCAGATTTTGGAAAAGCTTTTCCTGTGCTGTGTCTACCTGGAACAGATAGCTAGATCACTCCTGTTGGCAAAGGCATAAAAAAGGCCAACCTGTGGGAAGGCTTCTGGAATTGACCTCAGTGCCAATGGGCTCAAATCCAGGGTGTCAGCCAGAGGGCACAGTTTTATGTGCTGTGGCTTAATAGATTTTGTTGCTTAGGGTTTGGGTTTGGTTGTTGGCTGGTTTTTTGTTGTTGTTGTTTTGGTTAGGTTTGGTTTGGTTTGGTTTTTGGTTTTTGAGACCCAGTGTCAATATGTAGCCCAAGTAAGTTCTAATTTTCTATCCTCTGATCTCATCCCCCTCAGTGGTAGAATGTGATGTGTACGTCACCACACTCTGCTCTAAGAATATTGTTATGTAGGCTTAAGGAGAAAATCAGTAGCAGTAAACTGAATAGCAGCCCAGAGGTGAGAAAGGTGCTCAGGAAGTAAGGCCACATACTGCTCTTGTGAAGAACCCAGGTTTGGATCCTAGCACCCACATCAGGATGCTCACGAGTGCCTTTAACTCCAGCTCCAAGGACCATATGCCCTCTTCTGGTCTCCACAGGCATTTATGTACATGCACGCACGCACACACACACACACACACACACACGCACACACACACACATACACTATATGTATATATACACATACATTATGTATGTGTGTGTGTACATATTATAAATTTAGTGATTCAAAGGTGAGCTTTGTTCACTCACATAAGCACATGAAGATCCTGGGTGTGGGTAAAGTTGGAGAAAAAGAGAGTGACATGAGGAAGGGGTAGGATACTTCCTCCAATAGTTAGATCCAAGAAGAGAGCCCCTCTTTTCTGTTCTGAGTTTCTCTAATAGTTACTTCTGCTTCATTATCTGCAGAAGCCTTGTAATAGCAATCTCTGTCTCTCGCTCGCTCGCTTGCTCACTCACTCAAGGCCTTTCCCTGGCACTAACTGTGCCCACTGTCGCACCACACAAGTGATAGAACAAACAAAAGCAAGCTTCTGGCTGCTGAATTGTCAACTTGAGCATCCCAATCCTATTATTCAGACAACAAACCAGAGCCCGAGGGCGAGTGACTTCGTAGTGGTGATAAATCAGAGGCAGACCTATAGTCTTTCATAGTCTTCCAAATCTGAACATTGGATTCTACAAGTGTATTCTACCCAGAATGGCTGCATCAGAATTTCTAGGAGACAATGAGAACCTGACTCTGATGCTTCACTATTAAGAACACATGAATTCTGTGTTGTCCCACTCTGGGTCAGATTTCAACAAGGAACACCCACTCACCATCATCAAACTATAAAACTCTGAAGCTTTCTGGGATCTATGTAATAGACAAAACAAAAAGTCCTTGAGGTCAGAAACTGGCTTAGTTGCTTTCCCATTACTGTGATAAAACACCCTGACCATGGCCAAGCATCTTATAAAAGAGACCCAGGATTTTGATCTCTGTGTCTTAGGGCCAGCTCCCTTGAGAAGCAGGCTAAGCCTCACTATGCTATCTCCAAGACTACCCATGCACAGGAGTGCTTCTCATCCCCACTGCTGCCACACTCCCTAGACCTAGAAATCAGAGTGGGGCAAAGGAAAAGAGGCAATAGATTTTAAAATATCCCACAGAGTGTGTAAGGCCTGGAGTTCCATCCCCAGCACCATGTTAAAAAA
>JADRCC010226711.1:0-18735 GCA_019843855.1 Hylomyscus alleni
CATTCTTGTTTCCCTTTTATACCCCAACTTCTCCCAGAGACCCCCCTTTAATACCTACAATATCCTTTTTGTCATATTCCTTAAAATTTATAAAATATTATAACAATAAAAATAAGTATTATAAAAGTTGTTTGATATAAAACAATCAATTTAACAGTCTTATGTAGATGCTCATCTATAGCAATAGTGAAAATACATTTTTGACCCTCAAATCAAAGAAGGATTTTACCTCCATCGTAGCTAAGCTGAGAGTTGACAGTTCTGCTGTGCAAAGGAATGAATTGTAGGCACCATTTTTGGATACAGACTTCCTGCTATGGTCAAAACTATTTGACTTGAGTGAGTGACTTTATTCTCAGTAGAAGCCATTTCTTATCTTTTATATCATCATTGACAGATATAAGACTTCAGAGGATAACAACAATCTCATATAATTAGAAAAAATATAGTCTTGACTCCTTTGAAGTACTGTTGTAATTTACTAAACAAATTATTAAGAATTAAATTACCAAAAGGAAAATAAACAATATCTTCTCACTGAGAAGTTTTATCACTTATCTGTGATTTATAACACTACAGTCTCAGAGCAGAGCTACCTCAATCAACACTGTGTGTTTCTCTGTATTTTCTGACAACCATTTGTAAAGATTTTCAAAGTAAGTTAGAAAAAGTTTCCCAATTCATATATAGTGTCACTCATTTGAGCTTAATTGGGGAGACTGAAAAGTTCATAACATGAAAGAAGTATGAATATACACAGAAGAAGAGGAAAATTATATCCCTGATGATAATCATTAAATTTAGTCATTCACTTCAGGAGACAAAAGCAAAAATTATTATATATATGTATATTTCACTTAGATCAAGATTATATGATTTTGTGTATTAGAAATAGGCCTTAATGGTTGTTTCTCTACATATTCATTAGTCCTGTTTCCACAGTTTCTCTATTCCTTAAGCAACAGTGTCTAAATTTCTTACCCTTGGAAATTACTTTGAGTTAGTATGCGTGAACATATGAGAAAGATGGAACATAATTCTAAAACACTGGTTCTCAACCTTCCGAATTCTGTGACACTTTAATAGAGTTCCTCATTTGTGGTTGCACCCGTAACCATCAAATTATTTTTGTTGCTATAAGTGTAATATTGCTACTGTTATAAATTGTAATGGATATATTTTTGTAGATAAAAGTTAGCCAAAGGGGTCAGGCTGAACAGATTGTGAACTACTGATCTAAAAGACTATACAATACACAATATAATCTGAATAGGTAAATTGTATGTTCTTTGATCAGAGAGTATTTGGATTTTGTCTGTAGTATGTTTTGTGAATATGTGAACACCATGGTAGGAAGGACTAGAGTGATAGTTTTGGGGGATTGGTTTATAAAAGATTATGTGTGGTGAGAGATATTTAGACTAATTTTAATACTAAAGAGAAACACGCAAATAAATATTTTCTCTTTTTTATCAATATTACAACTCAAAGTACTAATATAATTTTCTGAAAAATAATTAAGATGAATGTAATGTTTGAAACTATTTAAACATCTTATTAATCATTAAGAACATTTAAAATAATAGTATACAGTTGAAATTACAGGCATGTAAAAAACATTAATTTTAAAGGCAGATTGCTATGGTAAATTTCTTTCATCTTGTCTATTATAAAATTTTTCAAGGATGTAATTTAGAGTAAGTACAGATTGCTTCAGAGCAAGAGTAATTTTAAACATTAGAGAAGTTGTTTAAAAAGAAACAATGTACCTCATTAGAATGTATACCAAATTCTTAAAAATTTTTTCTTGAAGGCCATTCTCAGAAAAAAAAAAAAAAGAATCATAGAAAGTGACTTGGGGAAGAATGTTCCAAGTGGTTTCACTGAGAGTAGGATATCCAAACATCTCCATGGTCAATCTTCTTTAGAATAAAATATTACATGGAACAGCTTTGGTACAAGTGACATCTGGTGTGGTGGCATTTTCCACATAGTTCTGGCCCTTCTTCTGAAACATGTCTTCATCTCACTCACTGAAAGCCCATATAAGTAACAGAAATTTCAGAGGGTAATAAAGGGCTCTTAGCTATTTAGATGCACATTATTATAAAAGGATAAATAAAGCAGTAGTCTTCCTTTATACAAATGATAAACAGGCTGAGAAAGAAATTAGGGAAACGATTCTCTTCGCAAGAGCTACAAATAATAGAAAATATCTTGGGGTAACTCTATCCAAACAAGTGAAAGGTCTGTATGACAAGAACTTCAAGTCTCTCAAGAAAGAATCCAAGGAAGATCTCAGAAAATGGAGAGATCTTCCATGCTCATGAATTAGCAGAATTAACATAGTAAAAATAGCCATTCTCAAAAAGGCAATCTACAGATTCAATCCAATCCCCATCAAAATCCAAACACAATTTCTCAAAAATATGGAAAGAGCAATTCTCAAATTCATATGGAAGTGAAAAAAAACAGAATAGAGAATACAATTCTTAAAAATAAAAGAACTACTGGGAGAAGCACCATCCCTGACCTCAAACTATACTACAGAGCAAAAAGTGATAAAAACTACATGATATTGGTACAGAGAAAGACATATTAATCAATGGAATAATAGAATTAAAGACCCAGAAATAAAACCACACATTTACAGACATTTGATCTTTGACCAAGAAGCCAAAAATATATAATGGAAAAAATAATTGGTGTCAATCTAAATGGCTGTCTGTATATAGAAAAATGAAAACAGACCCATATTTGCCACCTTGAGCAAAGCTCAAGTCTAAGTAGATCAAGGACCTCAACATAAAACCAAATACACTGAATCTAATAGTAGAGAAAGTGAGAAAGAGCCTTGAACTCATTGGCACAGGGGAGAATCTCCTAAACAGAACTCCAAGGGCTCATGTTCTAAGATCAAGAAATGTTCAAAGTCCTTAGTGATCAGAGAAATGCAAATCAACAGGCCCCTGAGATTTCACCTTATACCAATCAGAATGTCTAAGATCAAAACCTCAGCATATGTTGGAGAGGATATTGAGAAAGAGGAATACTCTTTGTCTTAGTCAGGGTTTCTATTCCTGCACAAACATCATGACCAAGAAGCAAGTTGGGGAGGAAAGGGTTTATTTGGCTTACTTCCACATTGCTGTTTATCACAAAGGAAGTCAGGACTGGAACTCAAGCAGGTCAGGAAGCAAGAGCTGACACAGAGGACATGGAGGGATGTTCCTTACTGGCTTGCCTCTCCTAGCTTGCTCGGCCTGCTCTCTTAAAGAACCCAAGACTTCCAGCCCAGAGATGGCACCACCCACAAGGGGCCCTACCCCCTTGATCACTAATTGAGAAAATGTCCCACAGCTGGATCTCATGGCGGCACTTCCCCAACTGAAGCTCCCTTCTCTGTGATAAATCCAGCCTGTGTCAAGTTGACACACAAAAACAGCCAGTACACTCTTCTATTTATTTTGGAATTTCAAACTGGCATAACCACTTTGGAAATCAATCTAGAGGTTCCTCAGAAAATTGAAAAGATATCTACCTGAAGACCCAGCCATACCACTCTTAGGAATACACCCAAAACATGCCCCACCATGTCACAGGGGCAAGTGTTCTACTATGTTCATAGCAGCCTTATTTGTGATAACCAGAAACTGGAAACTACCCAGATGTCCCATGACAGAAGAATGTATACAGAAAATGTAGTTCATTTACATAATGGAATACTACTCAGCCATTAAGAATGAGGACATCTTGAGTTTTGCAGGCAAATGTATGGAACTAGAAAATAGTATCCTGAGTGTGGTAACATAGATCAAAATGGTCATACATAGTATATACTCACTAATAAGTAAATACTAGCCAAAACCAAAAGTTCCGAATACCCAAGGTACAGTACACAGGACTCACAAAGATCAACAAGCTGAAGGACCCAAGTGAGGATGCTTCATGTGACTTGAAAGGGAGAGGAAAACAATCACAGTGGGGAGGGAGGGAGAGACCTTGGAGGGAAGAGGGGAACCTGATCTGGTATTTGGTGGGAGAAAGGACTGAAGCCCTGAGGGTTAGCAAAGAAATGGAAACAGGCAACCTTGGGAGATAGGAGATTGGAGGAACCCTCAAGAATGTACCAGAGACCTGAGAGATAAGAGACTCTCAGGACTCAAAGGGAAGAACCTTAGATGAAATGTCCTAAGTTGGGAGAGGGATCTTGTAGAGCCCATTTCCAGCAGAAAGGCAGGACATCAAGTGAAGGATGAGGTCAAACATCCCACAGTCAAAACTCTGACCCATAGTTGTTCTTGTCTGAAAAATACTGCAGGGAAGGAAATGGAGAGGAGCTAGAGGAAAAAGAGGTCCAGGGACAGGCCCAGATTGCTCAAGGGAGAACCCAAGACCTGACACTATTACTGAGACTACAGACAGCTCACAAAAAGGGACTTATCATGACTGCCCTCTGTAAGACCTAAAAGCAGCTGAACGAGTCAAATGCAGATATTTGCACCTAACCAATGGACAAAAGCTGATGACCCCTGTGGATGAATTAGGGGAAAGCTGGAAGAAGCTGAGGAGGAGGGCGACCCTGTAGGAGGACCACCAGTCTCAATTAACCTGTACCCCCAAGTTCTCTCAGACACTGGACCACCAACAGGCAGCATACACCAGCTGATATGAGGCCTCCAACACATATACATCAGAGGACTGCTGGGTCTGGGTTCAATGAGAGAAGGTGCTCCTAACCCTCAAGAGACTTTAGGCCCCAGGGAGGTTAGAGGTATAGTGGAGTGGGGCTGAGGGGTGAGACATCCTGGTGGAGACAGGGGTGTGGGGAAGAGGTATGGGATGGGGAACAGTCAGAGTGTAAATTTTTTTAAAAATTACATAAAAAATTAGTAAAGAAAAGTGATATTGCTGGTTACACTTACAAATCAAACAACAAAGCAGTGTGTTGTATTATCTCTCTACACCTTGCTGTGATAAAATACTATGAGAGCAGTCATTTAAGGAGGAATGTGTTATACTGAACTGTGGATACAGAGAATTCAAGTCTGTGATGATAGAGTGGAAGAAGCCAGTGGATCATAGTGGCTGGAACAAGAAGCTAAGACATCACATCTTGAAGTAAAAACATGTTTGGGGGGGCAGTGAGTGTGATTTAAATTGAATAAGTAAAAATATAAAATTAAATTTAAAATTTAAAACAAACATAAATATATCGTGAAACATAAATGGATCTGGGAGTCATGTGTGTGGCTTTGAACCCTTCATGTCCATTCCTGTGATACACTTCCAACAGCAGGGCCATACTTTCTAACCCCATTCAAAGTGTGACCCTCTGGAGATCAAGTGATCAAACATCTGAGCCTCGTATGGAACCATTCGCATGCAAATCACTACATGCAGCAACATAAAACATGGCCGACTTAGGAGCACACTGGGAGCAGCCTGGTTTGGAGCACACTTGCAGCAGCCTGGTTTGGAGCTCAATTCTTCACAGAGTTTGAAAGAGCAATTTGCAAATTCAACTTGAATAACAAAAAACCTAGGATAGCGAAAATTATTCTCAACAACTAAAGACTTCTGGTGGAGTCACCATCCCTGACATCAAGTTGATTACCTTATAATAATTACCTTAGTTTCTATACCTTCTTGAGTGCTGAGGAGTAGCCATCCTTCAGTTCTCAATGGCTAATTCAAATGATGCCCAGACTAGCTGGATTTGCATCCCTTAGGATCCCAGGGCATTGTCTACCTTCCACAAGGAAGTATTGAAGATACCATGAATTTTTTTGTGATGGTTGTGGTGGATGGTTGTTGTTTTTGTTGAGATTAAGGCTCTATATATCCCTCAATATCATTGAACTCTCTCTGTAAACAATGCTGGCCCTAAAATGATAGAAGTCTTCCTACCTTTGTGACCCAAATGCTGTGCTTGAAATAAAAGCATGCACCACTAGGACCACAAGATAGCATGTTCAATAAACCTGGTTTTTTTTTCATCCTCAAGTGCTGTACATATCAATAGAGCAGAGATAAATTTAAAGATAAAGATAACATTCAAATTAAGACATTTGTTAAGTGAGAACTGAATACATGGGCCTCAGGTGATCTTAAGATGAAAAGGAAAAGAAAATATAAGTTGCAGAGGAAAAGGAAGTATAAGTTTTGCCCCAAAGGAGGCAAAAATAATTTGCACAAATATATTGTAAAATGTATAAAATGTGAGCACATAGACTGGTTATAAAACTTCCTACATTATCAGTATGGTGATAGCTATATCAATGTAAGATTATGATCAAAGATAAATTATACATTATAGTTCAATACCCTGAGACAATTTATCCAAGTCAACATTGCTAATACATTTTGGTAAAAAGTAGCTTGACTCAGTGTCTGTGAATTCAGCTGAGATGTAGGACTGCTCTTCCAAAACAGAAAAACAAAATTTTCAGGACCTTATTACAAAGGAAGACATATTGTGTTCATTATGACACTGTTGAGCAAGTTTCCTCTACCCTCTCACACTTTCAATCAGTTTACAACCACCCACTTATCAGGTCCAAAAAATGGGTTAGATTCTCATATGTCAAAAATATATTTACTGATTAGCACATTACACTGAATCTTTCTTGGTTTTTTTTTCTGTATATGTATCTTTTAATATGATATGTTTTGATTAAGGATTCTACACTTCCAAATCCTCCATGATCTTCCTCACCTTCATATCCACTCAAATCCATACCATTTCTTTCTCCTTAGGATCAAAACAGGCTTCTAAAAATAATAATAATATAAACATAAATAAAATAAAAACAAACAAACCAGAATCAGACAAAACAAGCAGAACAAAAAAGCAAAAAGTTCTTAGTTAACTATTTTAGAATTTTATACTGTCAGTAATTTCTATTAATGTTTATGAAAAATTCTGTCTATATTATTTATCATCAACACTAAACATTATTGCAGTTACCTTGATTGGTTGCATAAACATACCAGATGTTTTGCTTAAACAGAGCTCTATAATATATAGGGATTGCAGCTACCATCTGTAGTGGGAAAATTAAAAGAAAAAGAGATGCTTAGTTTTCTTGCATGCATAATTAATAGTTATAACATATGGAATGACAGAATGAGGTAGAGCAGGTAATTATATACATTTATTAATAACTTACAATTACACTGAGAAGGAAGGCATGCTGCATACTCTGAGTCTAGTATTGGTTGTCTTTACACATTTACTGATGTTTTAATATCAAATGAAAAAAGAATATACAATGAAGTGAAGATATTTGTCAAGTAAAGATTAATCAGTTGAAATATATGTAAAACTTACATGAAATTTTTGTAATGAATACTTGTAGATACTTCAGTAATTCATCTCCAGTAGTTGATCTCACTTATGTATCCTGTATTTGTAACTATTGGAATATCAATCACAAATGATAAAGTATCTGCACATGGAGAAAAGTGTGATAGTTAACCTCTTCTCTAGTATTTTGTAAAAACATGGAAATGCAGAGAAATTTTCATATAACATAATAATTTTTTATTTTTATTTATAAATGTTTGCAATATTTATGTTTTGGTTAAATGTTAGACAATATTGTTTCTAGGCACTTGTTGTGTAGAGTATTTAGACTGAACATTGGATGACTATGAAAAGCCTGGGTTCATGTGCACTGTTAACTTAGCAAAAAGTTAACATGGTCAGCTCAAAAGTGCTATTTAATATTTCTTCTATGAAGTGGCTCTTGCATCCAGCTTCTTTCTACTATTCTAGGACACCATACAGTTTTAATTACAACAAAGGGTAAATGATTTGATTCAGAAGAATTGCTGTCGTTGGGCAGTGGTAGTGCATGCCTTTAATCCCAGCTCTTGGGAGGCAGAGGCAGGTAAATTTCTGAGTTCGAGGACAGCCTAGTCTACAGAGTGAGTTCCAGGACAGCCAGGGTATACAGAGAAACCTTGTCTTGAACCCCCACCCAAAAAAAGAAAAAAGAATCCAGAAGAATCACTGTCTAATGAAATCACTGTCCCACTACACTTTCTACCTATGAATGAAATGCAATATTTCTCTGATTTTTCTTATGATCAGATACAGAAAACTTAAACACAGTATTTAAGAAAAACCTTAAGAATATAGATAATTATTTCCATGAACATTAAAAATGTAGACATTTTCAACGTAAGTCAAAGCTCCAAAAATATTTTTCTGAAACTATTCTGGAGTTGGGATTTGGAGGAAGAGAATATCAATTGCTTATTTATTTATTTAATAAAGAAACAACTCTGATTCTTCTTTAAAAATTTAATGCATATTCATTTCATGTTATTTGTATAACTGTTTGTCTACATGTATTTATGTATATGAACCATTAGGTGTGCCATAACATAGAGTTTGGAAGTGTCAGACCTCTAATTATTCTTCTTGTCACTCATTTAATGGCAAGAGCATATCACTCCAAAGAAATCCATGAAACAGATGGATTCTGTATATGCCTATCCAAATAAAACTATCATGTCTATTGTTACTTGAATATGCAGTCACTTCACTTTTCAAAGGTACAATGGTTAATTATAGTTGTGACTTACAGAACAATACCTTATTTGTGGAACTGTAGTCAATAAACTTGAATGCAAATATATTCAGACCTCATTAAACTACAATGTACACTTTCATAACTGCATGCTCATAAATGTGGAAGTAATCAGTAATTCAGAAACAAATTTATTTCTGAATGTCTAAACTTTAATTGTAATTTATATCTAACCAACCATCCCAACAGACTCTGGTGAGACGATATGGTAGTTAGGACCTTGGAATACAAACGTTTTTTCCATGCTATATTTTTGTTCACATTAGTGCTGCAATGATCTAGTGTGACAGTTTAGGTATGCTAACCTTTATTTGTTCATCCAGGGAGCATTGCTATCATTGTGCCGCTTGTCCTTCTGGTGACCTTGGTAACCACTCTAGTGATTGGTTTAGTGGTTTGTAAGAGAAAAAGAAGGTAAGATGCCACCCTCTGGATTTGACTGAGTCATGTGAAAGTGGAAAAAAGTTTTGATTTTTGTCTTAAAAATGTGCTTAATTATTCTAATTACACAACAATTTTTTCAATTTATTGACCACTGATTTCATTTAAAATTATTACAGTTTATACAAGTATTCCTTCATTTTATGATGACAGAATCAATCCATGTATATAATCTAATGAAACTAACATTGGCATATCATTGACAATTTCTGTAGAAATTCTAGAGATCTTTCCTTGAATAAGCAAAGATATCTGAAGATTGCCTTATTACTTTACTGTACATAATTGTTGGCACAAGCCTATTATTTCCTGTGCAATACACTTTTAATGGGTAATATGCATTAATTTACTTTATCTTCCAAGAACTGGAAGTGTTTTAGTTTATATAACTGTGCAGCTCTATAGATGTGAATTAGTCTGTAATATGAGAGTTTACAAAATAGTATTATAGCCATTAAATTAGAGGTTATAAACAAGGTATTTAAAGTTTCTTTATCACATTTTTGTTAGTTAATTTTCAATTCAGAGAAAAAATTAGAAATTTAACTTATAATTGAATTGTGAATTTTCCACTAATGTGGCATTGTATTCAGTAAAATTTTACTTTTAATATGTTTTTACGCATTGTTAAATCAAATTCATTTAAAATAAATGGTCAAATTATGAGTTTTTGTTTCCTCTGTGACTTGAAAAATCTATTATCAAAATTTTCTCATTCATATTTCATTCAGAATTTATCAGTTGTACCACGTCAGCAAATCAGTAAATATTTTAGTGGTATAGAACTTAAATTGTGATGTCTTTGCAACTGATACTTAACTTTATCTCCACATATTATAGAACAAAGACAATTAGAAGGCAGCCTATCATCAATGGAGGAATAAATGTAGAAATCGGCAACCCATCATACAATATGTATGAAGTGGACCACGACCACAGTGATGGGGGTCTTTTAGAACCGAGTTTCATGATAGATCCAGTCAAGGTAATAGTTCTTGAAATCATAAACAGAGAATACTAACATTCCTGAGTCAAAACCATTACAAAATTCTGAATTTAATTATGCATTTATAATATTTATATTATAGTAAAAGACTTTAACATATATTGAGTTATCTGGGGTCTTCTAAAGGAAAATACATAGGACATTCATTAAGATACTAGTAAATACTCCATATATAAAAAATGTATTCACTTAGTTTACAAAAATGAAATTTTATTTAGTATAATAGCTTAAGGTATATGGGGTGCTAGCATCCCTAATGTACAGCATAATGTTGAAATAATGGATACTTCATTTTTCATTATTGAAAGAGTTCATTGGTTCAACTTCAAAATAATTAGTTTAATCACAGTAGTGTCTTGTTGAAAAGTCAACAAAGCTGCATCCTGAAGTTTCTTTTTAACTAAATTCCAGTAAGAAAAAAAATCTTTTAAGTAGTATAATAAATTTATTTATTTGAATCATTCATCATATGTAGCTTTTTAAAAATTTTATATATAGCTTTTTAAAGGGTTCTATGATGTATCATCATAGTCTGCTCAACTTAAGCAAATATCACATAAATTAAGTATGCAAATAATAATTTGTCTTAATTATCTGAACCCTTTTTACTGAACTGTTATCCAGCTACTGAGTTATTATTGACACTTGTCCAAACTGTACATTATAGTATTATCACAGTGATCAAAAATCTACTTAACGGCTTTCTCCAGTTTATGTAGTTCCTTTACAGGGGATCTACTTTGCAATCTAGGATTGAACTTCCTAAGCCAGAAATTAGGAATCATATTAACCATTAGGTAAATTAGCAATTACTGTATGAAGAATATGCATATTATAATCAATTTCATTAATAATTCATTAGTTCAATTTCATTAAGACTAATTTTACTTATTAACTATCCAGTTGTTACACTGGAACTTTCCATAAAATAATGCTAACATTACTATAGTACAGTATACTTGACATTAAAAGGTCATGTGTACTTGGCACACTTAGGAATTTATCTGTGACAAAGAAAGCAATCTTAAAAATTTAGACTTCTGGCATCCTTCCAGAATGATGTTCTAAGGAAGAACAGTGTCCATCATGTACCACGAGCTGATGGGACAACCCCTCAGCTTTTCATGAAAAGCTCTAAAATCCCCTTGATATTTTAGGTCCTAGCAATTGAATCAATACAGTTACTTAGACTTAAAAGGTATAGCGCTTATTGAAATATTTACACACTTACTCTATCAAAATTAAATCATGCTTCTGGTCCTTCATATATGATTTCAGTGTACTCATACATAATTTCACTTAGCACTCAACAAATGTACATTTACCAGTTAGATGACTGACTTGGTAAAGTTGCTTAAGATATGAGTTAACAGTCTATTCCTTGCTGGTTTGTAATGTTTGCAGTGTAACTCGGAATTGCTGCATGAAGGTAACTATATTTACCTACATTCAGCTACATTGAAAGATTGTATGTGCTTGGCACAGTTAGAAATTTACCTATGAAAAAGAATGCCATCTTAAAAAATAGACTTCTGGAATTATTCCAGATGTTCTAAGGAAGATATTTTTATCCTAAAATTATAAAGTGATGATCAATTGTTAAAAGAGGATAGCTGAGTCTTCAAAAAAAGGCTCTTATCCGAAGTCAGAAATTATGATGTCAAAAACTTCACTGGAGGAATTTCCAGGGTTACACAGAAGTCGATATTCTTCATGTAGAACATTATGCCAGGAACTAGGACCTAAGGTCCACACCTCTGCCATAATGTTCTAAGTTCTGTATGTTTACATAAGCTTCCTGATGTGGCCTAGACTTAAAGGAAATTTTATATTAATTGTATCATTTAATTATATTTTGTATGAGTAAAAAAATGTTTCCATGTCATTAGATGAGATAAAATTTTCTACTTATGTACAGTCCAGGTACATAGGGGGAGGGCCCAGTGCTTTCAAGATCCCACATACAGCACCGCCCATCTACTTAAACTCTGATTTGAAAGGACCACTAACTTCTGGGGTGAGAAAAACAGCCTATCTTTTCCTTCCCATCCCATTTCAAACCCTCACCATTCACAGAGCCACTCTTGACTTGGACAGAACTTGTCCTTATCATGGTTTAAATTAATAAGAGTTTGCAAAACAGCATTAAAGTCTCAGACTTTTGCAGTGTGTTCTTTACATACAAGAAAGTTTCTAAAGCACACTACCAGTTTAGACCAGCTATTAAGTTGATAGTACTCCCTCTATGGAATTTAGAAGAATTTTAAATGTATGGCCAGCTAGATTCATAGAAACAAATGTAAACTTAATGAATTGAATTTTATTTATTTTAATTATAGATAGGCATAGTTAGATTGAATACATATATATTATATGAAGCTAAATTAAAATGTACATAAAATATGTCATATTTTAGACAAATTAGAGATGGTTTAATGAAATGTTATTTATTTTTAAAATTTAGTTACTGGGTTTAGAAAACAAGTATTCTGTCCAGAGTCACAAATCTCATTTTAGGCAGAACAAAAGATCATGGATGTACAGGTTCCCCACACCTCTTGCTCCTGAACATCAAGTCCTTCCATACTCATTGTTTGTCCTAGAGTGTCTCCTGTGCATGCTATAAAGATAACATGTCTCCTTTCTATAACAAAGGTTAAGATACTGCATGAAAAAGAAAAACACAAACTAAAATGAAACTCCTACAAAAATAAAAATGAAATGGCACTTTCTTGTGCAACGTTTCAATTTCTTTAATAATGAGTGTTGAATAGCATTTCCAACTGAAAGAGTTTGCTTCTTAGCCTTGATCATGCTTCAAAATCAGCCATACCTGTAAAACTTCACATCTCTCTGAATTCAAGATTATTGGGAAGAATCCAGAGGTATATCCAAAGCAAGTCCATGTAGGTTGTTTGAAGCAAAAAATACTGTTTTTACTTTAAAGGTATATATCTGATGTATTTTATTGCTTTGACTTCTCTTCATTTACTATGTTGAATTGACATTGAAAAATTAGAAGAGCAAACCAGTTAGATAATTGTTTCATCCATCTGTGGACTTCCACCAGCTGTCAGAGGTGGGGACAATGTGTGAAAGGCCAAATATCCTTGAAACAATTACGCTTACCATTTTATATTAAAGCTATGTTAGATATAATTTTTACAGTTATACTGGCCTTTACTTGTGTTTCAAAGCTTCTGCTTGGTCTCCAAGCTACCTTAAAATGTAGTTATGTTTCTACATTAAAGTAGACTAAAATCTATGAAAATAGAATTTAAATTACATGTCATCATTAAGAACAAATATTCTACAAATTAATTAATTTGGTCAAAGTGATAGTAAAATTCGATTTATTCTCTTTCTCCTTCAGCCATCAAATTACTCCAACCCAGTATATGCAAAATTGTATATGGATGGGCAGAATTGCCGAAACTCTTTAGCAAGTGTGGATGAACGGAAAGAATTGCTTCCAAAGAAAATTGAAATTGGCATCAGAGAGACAGTAGCATAATGAAGGACACTTTTCTATGCTGTATAAATGTATAAAATATAAGGATTACTTTTATATGTTCCAACAGTATTATACTTATTTTAGCATCAGCATTATCTCTTTATCTTTTTCCTGGTTAATTGTTTTCTGAGTTTGGGGGGTTTTATTTTTTGCTAATGAATATTGATTCACCATTTTTAAGGTATTTTTATGAAAAATAACTGCACTACACTAAAACTTACAATGATGCTGCTGATATGACACACCTTTAAATTTGTTAAAACCTAAAAAAAATCACCATATTTCTTTGTAGAGTTAATATGAGCATTCTATTTTACAAGAATTTTTGGTTCTCCATAATCAGCAAAGTACTCTACACTTTAGCATTCTGTTGTCTGAACATTTTAATATAATGTCATTGTAGTTTCTGTGGAATTGAAAGGACAAACTCTTCTTCAAGCCCATAAACATGAATTCAGTGAGAATGCATAGCTCATGCAAGTTCAGCATCTCCTGCTTTGCAATTAGTCTGTGTTGACAGAGAGGAATAGCTGGAATTTTGGAGAAAAAAAAAACTTTTAAAAGGACATAATTTGCATGAATAAGAATGATTTATTTTCCAAAAATTTAATAGACTCATTGATATACAAAATACATGACCTCTGTAACATTAGTGACATTTAGGTTGCTAGAACATAGCAAGCATATAACTAGAACAGTACTAGTAGAACTTGCTATGTGATAGGACCTTTTACTTCTCCTCAAGTCTAAGCCACACAGCCAACCAAGAGCACAGTGGGATATAAAACCTCATGTCTTATGTATTCATTTCCAAGTATGTTTATGTTGTGGATTATCATTATCTCTTAATCATACTGAGCACTATAAAACCACATGCAACCACACAAAATGATACCAAAATTTCAGTTTTTTGAAAACGCTCTCTTTGTCAGGTCAAAGAGGATTTTATTTGTATAAAGTAATTGGTAAGGAGTTTTGACATGCCATATGACTAATTATTTGTCCTCTCAATTCAACTACGATTCAAAAATCTTTCAAGCTGTAGGAATTACTTGCCATGATGCCTGGTGGAGAGACTACTCTGTGTATTAGCACTGGTAATTTGATTTCCCTTATACAAAACACACAGATCCATTCACTTTGTTCATTTGTTTGCAAATTTTGATTGTAACAAATATGGTTTATTTTAAGTTGTATAAAAAGATAGCATTTTTATACAAATATCTTTAAAGGCACAAAAGTTTTATTCATAAGCTGTGGGGGGTTTTTGTCCCTCTGATAGACATGACTGACTTTTAGCTGTCATAATGTATTAATCTAACAGATGAAATATGTTTGTGGTTGCTCTTTATCCCTTTGTACAAGCATTAAAAACTGCTGTTTTATAAGGAAACTTTTTGTTGTACTATGTGCATGCATACTACCTATTTCTAAACTTTGCCATACTGAGGCCTTTATAGAATATTGGTTTATGTAATACTTGTGTGATTTGCTTGAACAATGTTATGCATACCATAAACTTTTTCAGGTTCTTGTTTAAGTACATTTTTTAAATTGAACAGTATTTTTCATTTTGGTTATAATAGTCATTTTGCCTATGTTTCTACAATGAAGTGTTAAATACTTTATAAAAAAATTGTTGACTGACTTATTTAAATGAAATTCTACATATTTAAGTGCTTGTGTTTGGTAGTTTTTAAACTGTCAAAAGCCTTTTCATTATATGGTTTAAATATTCTAAGACTATCTTAGAAAGCGTTTTCCAGGGTATGAGAGGTGTCACTGGATAATTTTTCACAGTGTACCTGAACAAGAGTTTTCTCTCTTGAAGTGGAAAACTTTCCTTGCATTTCCCTTTCTTGTTCTTATCATAAACTCCAAATTACAACAGAAAGAAATACATTACACATACAATTATATAACTGTAATAAGCCATTATTATCCCTCTTCTTTTCTTTAGAAAACAATGTACTTCATGGAAAACTGATAATCCATACAATGCTCAATTTAAGTGGTATTGTTTATTAGTATTATTCTGCAAACAAAACCTATCATTAATGAGTTTTTTTCCAGTTAGGAATTTGTGAAAGACACAGTCAAGTGAGGTTTTTGCTAAAGAGCAAAAGCTATTCATTGCCTCCATGTTCACTAATGTTTCACTCTACCATGACGTGTAAAGCTGTGCATCAAAGTCAGTATATTTATTTGCTGAAAATTTAAATTCAATCAACTGAACAAACTGTTAATTTACTGAAACTTAATCTTTAATATTTCTGTTAGTCAATCTCTATTACTATTATGTAAATTCTATATAATTATATTTTATAATTGTCTATTACAAAAAGCTAAGTAAATGCTTTAAAAACTCAATTATATAAATCTCCATATTGACAGCTCTTTGTCAGTCACACTAAAATAATGATTTCTGGGTAATTTCTTCATACTTTGGTGTGAGAAATTTTATTTTTTATAAAACTAATGATTCTTAACAAACCTGACATTTCTATAAATTTCTTACCATAGAACAAGGATTTTCAACCTCTCAAAATCTAAGGGCAGTAACTCTCAAGTTGTCCTTTCCAAGCTAGAATATTAATCTCAATTCCTGGACTCTATTCATTAAGGTGATGACAACAGCATACCCACAATACTGCAACAATGAATGATGTCAAAAATACTGTCAGCTATTTTGGGGGCAAACACAAGTACCCACCTTATAGAAATCTGGCTTTAAATAATGCCAAGAGGGATCATAAAACAAATCAAAGCAACTCCTCAACAAAATAATAGTATCTCCAAATTTAATACTGATGATGAGCCAAGAAAGATAGCACAGTAGGAAAAACTGCATGCCATACATCCTGAAAAATTGCATTCAAACCCACTGACCCACAGGATATAAAAGAGTACCAATTTCTGCAAGTTGTATTATGTACCAATTAAAGATGTGTATTATTTATTTGGTGGGAGGGATGTACCATACATGTAGAAGCCAGAGAGCAACATACAGGAGCATATATCTTCATTCTACTGTGATTATACTTGAGATCACACTCAAGTAATCAGGTTTAGAGCCACACTCCCTTAACCAATAATCCATTTCTCCAGCCCTTTTAAAAAATATTTATCTTCTGAATTAGATGCATCTATACTTCAGACCAGGAACTCTTGATTCTGCCTTCCAAATGATATTATTATATTCATGTAGCACCATGCCAGGTTCTAGAAGATGCTGCTGCTCCAGCCTAGGACTTATTTCCCAACCCATATCTTTCTATTTTTAAATACAGTCCCTGGGTGAAAAATATTATTACTTATTTGAAAAATTACAACTACTCTGGTTTACTTTTCCAAGCACTTTTACCTAAATGATTAAATATCTGAAACAAGCCTATAGAGGTGGTCAGTGACCAGTTTTGAAAGTATATTACACTTTATCTTCTACAAAAATACACTATGATAAGTTCATTTAACAAGACATCTGCTTCCTTAATATTACATAATATGAGTAAGCTTAGTATTCACTGAGTCATTCAGACATATGCAGGAGAACAAGAAGAGTGACTGTTAAACAGCAGAACACAACAGATCTTAGGCATTGAAGCCACAAGAGAATACATGGATACCTTGGTTGAAGAAAATGTTAAATCTAAAAGTTTGTGGCACAAGACATACAGCAAATGAGACTATTCATGAAAAGACTGAATCTAAGAATATGAGAATAGAAGAGGGAAAAGAAACCTAAGTCAAATGCATAGAAAATATTTGTGGTAAAATCATAGAAAAAAATTTCATAAACTAAAGAAGCATACAGAATAGCAAATAAACTTAACCAGAAAAGGAAGTCCCCTTAGCACATAGTAACACAAAACATGTAGAAAGCAATGAAAAATATTGAAAGCTGCAAGAAAAAGGAGCAAGTAACATATGAAGGCACATATATTATAATAACCCCCAATTTTTCAAAAATAGTCTGTAAAATCCAAAAGATCCTACATAAATGTTCAACAGTCTCTAATAAGATTCTAAGGATTCCAACCTAGACTACTTTACCCAGAAAAAATGTTCAATAAATATAGATGGAGAAAAATATGACAATCCATGAAAAATAAAACAAATTTAAGCAATATATATCTACAAATCCAGTCCTACAGAAGGCACATACAAGTAACATCTCAACCTAAAAGTGTTAACTAGATCCAGAATTCACTGGGAACAAATAAATCCAGACCCTCAAATCAAAAGAGGAAAATACATAAGTCACATGGACACATACAAACACATACATAACAACAAGAACAAAATAAAAGGAATCAACATTGCTCATTGCTATCGCTTAACATGGATGTCATGAATTCCCTAATATAAAGATAGACTAACACAGTGGATAAAAAAAACTGCACCCATCATTCTACTTCAACCAAGAAACACACCTTCTTATCAAAGATAGTCATTTTCTCAAGGTAAAAGGATAGAAAGAGATATTCAAAAAAAACAGACTTAAAAGCTAGTGTAGCCATTTAGATCTGACAAAATAGATTTCAAACCAAAACTAATAAGAAAAGTGAGGAATGACAACACATACAATCAGAGGAAATACTAGCAATAGGATGCTTCAATTCCTAACATCGCTATACCAAATGTTACGGCACTCTGGTTCATAAAAAAAAAGATTAACCTTAAATATTACAATCGATCCTCACACATCAATAGTGTAAACATCACATTTACCAATCTAGACAAAAACAATGAGAAAGGCTAGTACTAACTGACATGATAAACCAAATGAACCTAACAGATTCATTGAAACACAAAAGAATATAGTTATTCTCAGCATCTTACATAATTTTCTTCAAATTTGAACACATACTAAGACACAAAGGAAGTTTCAACAAGCATAAGAAAATTGACATAAAAGTGTACATCCTATATAATTGCAAGATATTAAATTTGGATGTCAACAATAACAAATGGATTTGTTTACAAACTCAAGGAAACTGAACAATGCACTGATGAATAAAAAAAAATAGATCAAGAAAAATTGAGAAATAAAATCTTTCCAGGACTGAATGAAAGTGAATACACATACTCAAATTTATTATATACAATGAAGGTGGCTCTATGAGTTAATTCATAGAAGTACTTGCCTATTTAAAAATTAAAAAAAAAAAAAA
>JADRCC010226715.1:0-10308 GCA_019843855.1 Hylomyscus alleni
AAAAAAAAAAAAAAAAAAAAGAAAAAAAAAAGAAAAAAAAGAAAAAACACAGAAGTCAGAGACCCACTCATTTACATGCTCAGGAATCCTATAAAAAAACACTAGACTGGAAACCATAATATAAAGCCAGAGGACCTAGTGCAGACCCACACAGATCCTGTGCATGCTCCTTCAGGCCCGGTGAGTCCATGTGAGCTCTGCTCATATTGATTTAGAAGTCTTGTTTCCTTGGTGTCCTCCATCACCCTGGCCCTTACATTTTCTGTCTCTCGTTCCTCAGGGTTCCCTGAGCTCTGAGGGGATGGATTTGATGGAGACATCTCATTTAGTGCTGAGTGTTGCAAGGTTTCTCACTCTCTGCATACCGTCTGGCTGTGGGTCTCTCTGTCTGCTGCAGGAGGAAGCTTTTCCAATGGTGCTGAACAAGGCATGGATCTAAAAGTACAGCAGAATGTCATTAGGAGTCATTTTCATCACCAATTTTTTGGTTTTGCCCTAGGTGCCTTGACTATTTAGTTTCAGATTCTTGGTTTCCTAAGCAGTGTCAGGTATGAGTTCCGTCTCACAGAGTGGGCCTAAGTAAGTCAGATCACTTATTGGTTGGTTATTCCAATAAACGTTGTGCCACCATTGCCCTATCAGATCTTACTGGTAATACACCATTGTAGATAGAGGGTGTGTGACTGGCTTGGCGTTTCTATTTCTCTTTTGATAGTGTGCCCAGTACCTTCCTGTAACAAATATGTTGGAATATAGGGAGAAGTCTCTAATTGGTTACCAGCTCCATATCTTCATGTTCAACTAGTTATGTGGGTGTTGTCTTCAGCAACAGGGCCTTACTGTCAGTTTGCAGAGAACAACCTGTAGTCTTGGCAACAGCCTAGGTTGTTTGGGAGGAACTCCTGTGGAGTCCCTTTGGCAAACAACTCAATTAGATGACATGTGACATGTACTGTATGTCAAAGCCTATTTTTTTTCCATAAAGGATCTAGAGATCCTTTTTTCCATAAAGGAGCTTGTGAAATAGTCTCATAATCAGATAGTTCATTAAATACAAGCTTGAAATCATTTATCTGCTATACACAAATTTTACGAACAATAATTGACTGTATGGAAACAGTAAGAGAAGGGGCCTCTTGTCTTTGGGAGGCACACGTTGTAAAAGTTTAGCAATCTATCAACAGCCTCTTTATCCAACAGTTTTTGCTTGGAGTGCTGACATAGTGTTGAGAGTAGTTTCAAGTAAACAGTCTGACAGTGTGGAATCTGGAGAATGTCTGGAAGGCTGAAGGATCTGTGCCATGTTGGTTTTGTGTGTATGAGTGTTTTAACTCTTTCAGGAGTGGAAGAAGGCTTAAAGTTTTCAATCACAGAACTAGAGAAAGTGACACCGTAAGCCCCCTGACCCACGCATGAGCTTACACGGTGAGCTGTCATGAGCATTGTTCTGTACTGGATTGCTCTGTGCATTTCTTTTTCTTTTAATTGTCACTATTGTAGTAAAAAAAAAAACTATTCAAAATAATCTAAAAGTTAAAGGAAAGGAAGAAGATGAAGAGAACCTCGGCCCACCCTTTGTCCAGGTTCATGCTGGTGTTCTGTCTCAGGGAGAGAAGCAGCTAGAGATCTGACCACCTGGATTCAATCCACGAGTCCCACAAGGTGGCAGGAGAGAACCAATTCCTGAGAGCTGTCCTCTGACCTACAGTGGTGCTGTGGTGGGCATGCACTTGAACCCACACACACACACACACACACACACACACAGTCACCCAAGGTTCCTCTGTGTTGTTGCAGCATCCATCTTTGGCAGCCAGGCCCAGAAGATCTGACAGATCTTTCCGTGAAGCGGGAATTTTGAAGGACTGTCCTACTTTGTCTCAGGAAAGTGAGTCAGTGGCTTCCCTGTGTCTTGATGTCCACAGTCTGGACAGCATGCTGTCTGCAGTCAAGGTAAGGGGCAGTTTTTTGTTTTCTGTTTTTGTTTTTGTTTTTTGTTTTTTTTGCCCAGTGGCCAGTTTTGCCACATTTGAAGCAAACTCCAGGTGGAAGGTTCTTTGGTGCTCATCATCTTCTTCAGAATAGAATAGAGGTGCTCTGTCCATGTCCGAGAGCTAACATGTCTGTCAGAAAAGTCTTTTATCATTAAAGCTTCTTACCTGCCTTATTCTCCAGATCTCTGAAGTCTTGGAGGACCACCTAGCCATATAAAATCTATCTCAACAGAGAATTGTTGCTTGTTTCTAGATATATACCTTCTGTTTAACTTTGAAAACATCTATAGGAGGCTAAATAAAGCTTATTCTTGTAATTAACTAAGCTAGTACCCAACACGACTACAATTTGATATATACATATGACTACCTACTGACTTGCATTTCGTAATTATCCTAAACCGGTTACAAGAGTAGGTTCTATAGGATTAGAACTTTAGGCTATATCTTTAAATGAGTTACATAAGCATATATACCTTAAACAATAATTGAAACATATATACAATATGTTGTAGCAAATATAACCTTAAATTTCTATCATACAAACATTTCATACCAATCTAAAATATTTGAGACTCATTGCTTCTTTAGTCTCAAAGTAGATATAATAATCCACCCTTCTTTTCCTCACATCCATTATCTTCCCTTTGTCCTTTCATTCTCTCCCCTCTTCTTCTAATGATAGAAAAGAACCAGGGATAGAGAGAAAAAAGACAGAGAAAGAGATCCCTGAATCTAACTTCTTTTACTTTGTTTCCTCCCTGATCAAGAAAAATAACAACTTATGATCAAACTCCCCCTAAATGACAACTAATATCTATAACCCACCAAAAGACCAAAATCACCCACCCCACTTCTGGGGAATGAGTGTGTCATTTTCTTTAAATTGCTCCCTGATGTCTGGGAGTGAAGGCATCTGTAGTGGCTACTCATGATTGTCAGCTTGACTCTATCTGAAGTGAACTACAGTCCAGAATTAGAAGGCTCACCTGTGATCAGATCTTGAGGCTGGAAGACACAAGATTCCAAGGATCTTGGCATGGAGATCTTGAGGCATAGTGGCCATGAAAAGCTTAGACCCAGCCAAAGTAGTACACGCCTTTAATCCCAGGAGACTGAGGCATGGAGATCTCTGAGTCAGCCTGGTACAAAGCAAGTCCCAGATCCAGGTGTGGTGGTACCTTTCATCTAAGACACACCTTCTGCTGGAGACCTACATAAGGATATTGGAAGAAGGAAGATACATTCTCTCTCTTCTTTGCCTGCTTGCCTTGTGGGACTGAGCAACTACTAGATCCTTGGACTTCCATTCACAGCTGCTGCTGACCATTGTTGGGGAGTTGGACAGCAGACTCTAAGTCAACAACAAATTCTCTTAGTATATAGAGACTACCGTAAGTTCTGTGACTCTAGAGAACCCTGACTGATGCAGAAGTTGGTACCGGGCGTAGGGTGGTTCTAGAGGAGCAGAAGTATAAGGGTGAATCTTTTAAGAATCCGGAGTTGGTTTTTGCTTTGTTTTTTTGTTTGTTTTTTTTGTTTGTTTTTGTTTTCTCAAGATAGGGTTTTTCTGTGTAACCCTGGCTGACCTGGAACTCACTCTGTAGACCAGGCTGGCTACGAACTCAGAAATCCACCTGCCTCTGCCTCCCAAGTGCTGGGATTCAAGGCATGTTCCACCATTACCAGATTGGAGTTGGTTTAATAATTCACCAGCACCTTCAACTACTGAAACCTCTCCCAATATTCTTTCTTCTGGGAGCTCAGAGTGGTTGAAACTATATTTCAAACTTAAAGAAGCTAATGCCTTTAATTATTTTGATGAATTAGGTGATTCAGTGTACAAAACTTTCTACAGTTAGGGAAAAATAGGAAAATGATTTTGCTGACTGGTTGCTCTTAGTATCTCTGGAAAAAAAAACAATGAAGGAAAAGAAGAAGTTGTATGATAAAATCGAATGGCTCCAGATACAAGTAACCAATATAAAAGTTTCTAAGAGTATTTTGAAGAGAATCTTCTCTCCAGCAGCCATAGAGCTCAAGTTGCAGAAAATCAAACTGAAGCTCTCATTATAAGATTGGCTGAATTACAGCAAAAATTCAAGTCTCAGCCTCAGAGGGTGTCAGCAGTTAAAGTAAGGGCATTAATTGGCAAAGAACGGGATTCTGTAACTTGGGATGGGGATGTGTGGGAGGACCCTATTGAAGCTGAGAATTTTGAATCTCCAGATTCTTAAGGCTTTACCCCACCAGAGGAAGTAGTAACCTAAGCCCCACCTCTTGAAATAATGCCTTCCCCACATGAGGAAGTTAATCCACCCAGAGTCTGATAAACCAGCAGTGACTTTCGCTGAAGGAAATGCCAGACAAGACAATATTGATGTTTCTCAAGGCCCACCAAAAGTTTCTTCTAGACCTATAACCAGACTCAAGGCAAAACCTACCTAGAGGGGAGGTAGAGAGTGTAGTTCATGAGGAAATGCGCTACACTCCTAAGGAGCTCATTGAGTTTGCTAATTCATTCAAGCAGAAGTCTGGAGAATATGTGCGGGAATGGATTTTAAGGGTATGGGATAATGTTGGAAGGAACATAAAACTAGGCTGAGTTACATGGGCCCTCTGAGTGGAGATTCTAGGTTTAATATGGAAGCTTGCACAGTTAAAAAAGGTGTAAGAAGTTTGTTTGAATGGTTAGCTGAAGTGTTTATCGAAAGATGGCCTACTGAAAAGGAGTTGGAGATGCTTGATATCCCTTGGCTTAGTGTTGAAAGAATTTTAAGGATCAAGGAAATTATAATGCTAGAGTGGATATGTTGTATAAAACCTAATCCTCCACAATAGGAAGGCCCAAAAGATATGCCCTTCACTGGTCCTATAAGACACAAACTGGTGAGAAGGGAACCAGCACATTTGAAGGGTTTTGTTCTTGCCCTTTTCTTTGTGCCAGACCTTAGAGTTGGAGATGCTGCTGCTCAATTAGATGAATTAAATTCAATGGGTTTAATTGGATCCCGAGGTAACAAGGGCCTGGTGGCAGCATTGAATTGCCAGAGACACAGTGATTGTAATTATAATGCCAGTGTAAACAAAACAATGTTTATAATGACATACCCCTTAATGGTCAGCACAGGAGATGTGAAATTTATAATGATACGACTCATTTGGACCTTTGGTACTGTCTAATCAGTCATGGTGTTTCCAGGCATGAAATAGATAGGAAGCCTACTGTATATCTGTTTGATCTATATAAGCAGAAAATTTCTCAAACAAATCAGAGAAAGGTCACATTGGATCATGGCCAAAGGCAATCTCAGCCAGACTTGAGCCAGTTTGCAGATCCAGAACCCCCTGAATGAAGGGGTGGCCAAGTTCCCCTGAGGAAGGATCTTGATAAGACACCTAAAGTTTTGCTGTTAGCCTTTCTCCAATTCTTCCCCAGAGGGACCTACAGCCTTTTGCAAGGGTAACTGTACACTGGGGGAAAGGAAACAATCAGACTTTCCGGGGTCTATTGGATACTGGTTCTGAATTGACGCTGATCCCAGGAGATCCCAAGAAAAATTGTGGCCCTCCAGTTAAAGTAGGGGCTTATGGAGGACAGGTGATTAATGGAGTTTTGACTGATGTCTGACTCACAGTAGGTCCCGTAGGTCCTCAAACACATCCTGTGATCATTTTCCCAGCTCCAGAATGCATAATTGGGGTAGATATACTTAGAAATTGGCCGAATTTTCACATTGGTTTCCTGACCTGTGGAGTAAGGACTATTATGATTGGAAAGGCTAAATGGAAGCCTTTAGAGTTGCCTCTGCCAAAGAAAATAGTGAATCAAAAACAGTATCGTATTCCTGGAGGAATTGCAGAAATTAGTGCCACTATCAAGGACTTGAAAGATGCAGGGGTGGTGGTTCCCACCACATCTCCCTTTAACTCTCCTATCTGGCCAGTGGAGAAGACAGATGGATCATGGAGAATGACAGTTGACTATTGAAAACTAAATCAGGCTGGGCAGTGGTGGTGCATGCCTTTAATCCCAGCACTTGGGAGGCAGAGGCAGGCGGATTTCTGAGTGCGAGGCCAGCCTGGTCTACAGAGTGAGTTCCAGGACAGCCAGAGCTTTACAGAGAAACTGAAGTAATAAAGTGAAAAAACAAAGATATAGAAACAAGGTTCTGGGAATATAGAAACCAAGTTTTTGAGAATATAGAAACAAGGTTCTGGGAATGTAGAAATAAAGTAAAAGGGGGCCATGTTCCAGCTCCCATAAGCAGCAAGCAGTGTGGAAACAAAGTTTTGCAGTAGCAAGCAGCAGCTTCAGCCATTTGGCTAAGTGTTTTCTGAGAAGCACTAAAAAGCTGTGTTCCAGAGATAGCAAGGATATTCTGTAAAAAACGAAGTTCTGGTGGTCAGGACCAGAATGACCAGGCTAAGACCAGTCAAAACAAAAATAACTGGTGGTCACAATGACATTAAGGTCTACAAAAACATGATTAGCAATTCTGGAAAGAACCCCCCATCCTCTCCTGTGGTGAATTTCGAAAAAGGCCACAAACTGTCACCTTGACCTTGCTGCCAACAATCCTCTACCACCTAGTTACTCAGCCCCTTCCCAGGGACTTTTCAAGGCCAGGTGCAGAGCTGGATAGGGAAGTGACTAAGCCAAGAACAGCCCCCTGAGCAAGCCCACCAATGCTTGATGAGATCCTTTGTCCTGTGTTCCACCAACCAGAGTAAGCCAGCTAGCCCTGTTGCAGAAATCTGTCCTCTGCAAAGTATAAAAGATGTGTGCTTTCTGAGTTGGGGGGGTTGACCCCTCTCTGTGAGGGTAGTTCGTGGATCAATAAACCTCATGTTATTGCAATGATCTATTGTCAGTATGTGTTCTCTGGGTTGAACCAAGTTTACTACAAAACCCTGTCTCAAACAAAACAAAACAAAACAAAACAAAAACAAAAAAAGAAAAAAGAAAACTAAATCAGGTAATAACTCCAATTGCAGGTGCTGTACCAGATGTAGTTTCATTACTTGAGCAAATTAACACATCTCCTGGTACCTGGTATGCAGCTACTGATCTAGAAAATACCTTCTTCTCAGTACCTGTCCATAAGGACTACCAGAAGCAATTGGCTTTCAGTTGGCAAGGCCAGCAGTATACCTTTACAGTTTTGCCTCAAGGATATATTAACTCTCCTGCTCTGTGTCATAACTTAGAAGGGATCTTGATCATTTGTCTCTTCCTCAAAATATCACATTGGTGCACTACATTGATGACATTATGCTGATTGGACCAAGTGAGCAGGAAGTAGCAACCACTTTAGACTCATTGGTAACACATATGCATATAAGAGGATAGGAAATAAATCCAACCAAAATTCAAGGACCTTCTACCTCAGTGAAATTCTTAGGAGTCCAGTGGTGTGGGGCATGCAGAGATATTCCTTCTAAGGTAAAAGGTAAGTTATTGCACCTGGCCTCTCCCACCACCAAGAAAGAAGCACAACGTTTAGTGGGTCTATTTGGATTCTGGAGGCAGCACATTCCTCACTTGGGTGTGTTATGCAGGCCTATTTACCAACTGACTCAGAAAGCTGCTAGCTTTGTGTGGGGTCTGGAACAGGAGAAAGCTCTTCAACAGGTCCAGGCGGCTGCGCAGCCTGCTCTACCACTTGGACCATATGATCCAGCAGACCCGATGGTGCTTGAGGTGTCAGGGGCAGATAGAGATGCTGTTTGGAGCCTCTGGCAAGCCCCTGTAGGTGAATCACAGAAGAGACCTTTGGGCTTTTGGAGCAAAGCTCTACCATCATCTGAAGACAACTATTCTCCCTTTGAAAAACAGCTCTTGGCCTGCTATTGGGCCTTAGTGGAAACTGAACGTTTGACAATAGGACACCAAGTTACTATGCGACTTGAACCCATCGTGAGCTGGGTGCTGTCAGACCCTCCAAGTCATAAAGTAGGACATGCACAGCAGCAGTCAATTATCAAATGCAAGTGGTATATACATGATTGGACCTGAACAGGCACAAGCAAGTTATATGAAGAAGTTGCTCAAATTCCTATGGTTTCTACTCCTGTTACAATGCCATCTGCTGCCAGACATGCGCCTATAGCCTCATGGGGTGTTCCCTATGATCGTCTGACTGAAGAAGAGAAGACT
The DNA here is from genome assembly GCA_019843855.1 of Hylomyscus alleni. Classification (NCBI taxonomy): domain Eukaryota; kingdom Metazoa; phylum Chordata; class Mammalia; order Rodentia; family Muridae; genus Hylomyscus; species Hylomyscus alleni. Next base: position 8,155 of record JADRCC010226715.1, read on the forward strand.
AGGACCTGGTTTACTGATGACTCTGCATGTTACGCAGGCACCACCCAGAAGTGGACAGCTGCAGCATTACAACCCCTTTCCAGGACAACCCTGAAAGATAGAGGTGAAGGAAAATCTTCACAGTGGGCAGAACTTCGGGCAGTACACATGGTATTACAGTTTGTTTGGAAGAAGAAATGGGCAGATGTATGATTGTTCGCTGACTCATGGACTGTAGCCAATGGATTGGCTGGATGGTTAGGGACCTGGAAAGATCACAATTGGAAAATTGGTGATAAAGACATCTGGGGAAGAAGTATGTGGATAGATCTCTCCAAATGGGCAGAGGATGTGAAGATATTTGTGTCTTATGTAAATGCTCACCAAAAGGTAACTTCATCTGAGGAGGAGTTCAGTAATCAAGTGGATAGGATGACTCATTTGGTGGACAGTCAGCCTCTTTCCCCAGCCATCCCTGTCATTGCTCAATGAGCACAGGAACAAAGTGGTCATGGTGACCGAGATGGAGCTTATGCTTGGGCTCAACAACACGGACTTCCACTCACTAAGGCTGACCTGGCTATAGCTGCTATTGAATACCAGAACTGCCAACACCAGAAACCAACACTGAGTCCCAGATATGGCACCATTCCTTGAAGTGACCATCCAGGAACCTGGTGGTAGGATGACTACACTGGACCACTTCCTTCGTGTAAAGGACAACATTTTGTTCTTACTGGAGTAGATACTTACTCTGGTTATGAATTTGCCTTTCCTGCACAAAATGCTTCTGCCAGAACCACCATTCGTGGACTCACAGAATGCCTTATCTATCATCATGGTATTCCACACAGTATTGCTTCTGACCAAGGAACTCATTTCACAGCCAGAGAAATGGGACAGTGGGCCCATGATTATGGAATCCACTGGTTTTACCATGTTCCCTATCATTCTGAAGCAGCTGGTCTGATAGAAAGATGGGATGCCTTTTTGAAGATGCAGTTACAGTGCCAATTAGGTGGCAGCAGCATGGAGGGCTGGGGCAGAGTTCTTCAGAAGGCAGTATATGCTTTGAATCAGCATCCAATACATGGTACAGTTTCTCTCACAGCCAGGATCCATGGCTCCAGGAATCAAGGGGTGGAAAAGGGGATAGTTCCACTCACTACCACTCCTAGTGACCCCCTAGGAAAATTTTTGCTTCCTGTCCCCACAACTCTAGTTTCTGCTGGCCTAGAAGTTTTGGTACCAGGAGCCACAACAAACATTCCATTGAACTGGAAGCTCAGACGGTCATTTTGGGCTTCTAATGTCCTTACAGGCTAAGAAAGGAATAACAGTGTTAGGAGGGGTGATAGATCCAGATAACCATGGGGAAATTGGATTGCCTCTCCACAATGAAGGTAAGCAGGATTATGTCTGGAGTGCAGGAGATCCCTTAGGGTGGCTCTTAGTACTACCATGCCCTGTGATTGAGAAACTACAACAGCCTAATCCAAGCAGGATGACAAAGGACGCAGAGCCATCAGGAATGATGATATGGGTCAATCCTCCAGGAAAAGAGGCAAGACCTGCTGAGGTGCTTGCAGAGGGTAGAGGAAATACAGAGTGAATAGTAGAGGAAGGTAGTTATAAATACCAGCTAAGGCCATGTAACCAGTTGCAGAAACAAGGATTATAAAGTAATATGAATGCTTTTGTTTTATTTTGTTAAGAATACATTTGTCTTTCTTCCAATTTCTTTAACATCAATTGGTATTTAAGTTGAGACATGAAAAGAACGTTCCCAAGGGACATTGACCATTGTAAATTTACAAATGCGTTTGCAATTGTATGAGGAACAGTTATTTCATATTAAATGTATTCATGATCTGGTTATTGTTTCATGTGGACATGAGATATTATTTGTGTCAAGTTGACAAGGGGTGGATTGTAATGGCTATTCCTGGTTGTCAACTTGACTATATCTGGAATAAACTACAATCCAGAATTGGAAGCTCACCTGTGATCCTAATCTGGAGGCTGAGAGATACAAGTTTCTAACCTGGATCTTGGCATGGAGATCTTGAGGCATAGTGGCTATGAGTCTCGGAAGATTAAGACGCCTTTAATCCCAGCACTTGGGAGTCAGAGGCAGGCAGATTTCTGAGTTCGAGGCCAGCCTGGTCTACAGAG
>JADRCC010226722.1:0-14899 GCA_019843855.1 Hylomyscus alleni
AGGCAGTGTGGTCTATATGCTGAGTTCCAGGCCAGTCCAGGCTACACAGAGAAGTGTGTCTCAAAAACACAATCAAATGACAGTACTCTCTGAGTGCTGGTGATTTGCGTCCTCTTGTCTATTCCCTGGCTGAAGCCCGCTAACAGGAGACGATGGGCCTGTAGGGACGGGGGTGGGGGTGGGGGGTGGGTGGGGGCTTAGATTCCCAAACAAGGGAAATGCTTCTGGCCATGCAGAGGCAGTGGTGTTGGCTTTGATAACTGGGCTTGCTCATGAACACAGGTGTATTTCCTTCTCTTCCTGAAGTGGGTAAATCTCACTCACTGGTTCTTAAACATGCCAAACATTGAGTCATTCAAGGAACAAATAGGACTTCCTCCTGACTGAGACACAAATGGAGGACCTCCTGGCTCAGCCGGAGACAGAATTTGACAGAGGCTTCCTGAGGGAAACAGCACCAGGAAGAGGAGCCCAGACAGGAATTTTTCTTTTTTAGTGTTTTATTGCCATGCACCCTTCTTTTTCTTCTCAAAAACCACAAAGAGACACACCCAAACAACAAAATTAGGGGCCAGAGGAGGACGTCGAATCTGGACACAGGGGAGATGGCCCCGCTTCCCTGTGAGTAGCTAGCAGTTTAGAAACTGTTCCACAGCAGCAAATGTGAGTTTAGAAGCCTAAGTTTTATCTCATGATAATGCTGAACTTTAGAAAAGAAATGTCAATGACCAATGATACGAGCAGCAGCAAGAAGCAGCTCTGACAGACCCAAGTGAGCAGAAAGAGAGAGACAAGCTTTAATGAAACCAAGCTTCTCTGGAGCAGATCAAAAGCAGAGGTCTAAAAGGTGCTTGGAGCAGGAAGAGGGCCCTGGTGCTGCTCTCTGAAGCTCTGTACTGAGCCACTGCTGCACATGTGGGGGTGGACCCAGGGCAGACTCCAGCCCAGGCTCCAAAGACAACAAAACAGAGACAACCAAGGTGTGAGGAGACACAGTGGGGGAGGCACAGGCATTTGGAAACCTGAGAGCGTCAGACAGTCTGGCACTTGAGCTGGCACTGGTGACAACCCTGGCTCTGGACTCTGTCTCCTGGGAGTGAGGGGTGAGGGTGCTGCTGTGTCTTTTACCCAGTGGGGAGAAGTGACTATTCTCTTGCAGAGCTGCATACTTGTGATAGGCAGCACAAAGTACAGAGGAAGGCCCACTGAGATGAGGCAAGGAGTTCACTGTGAAAAGGCACAGGCAGGGCATCACTGGGGGTGACCAGCTCTCAGGGTGGAGGGGCTAGATGAGACTGGCCAACAGACCAGACCCCCCCTCCACTTCTTGTGGCTGTATATTAACCCTCCCCCCATTTTCTCTTTCCACCCATTTATATGTGGTCTGAGAAATAACGCCTTTTAGTAAGTAAGCATCCAGGCCTGGCTTCTGAGGTCCTCTCTGAGCACAGCTCCTAGAAGGATGGGGGCTAAGGGGCAGTGTCACAAGATTAGGATATGACATGTCAATTCTGTACCTCCTGGCTTTTTAGAAAGACCAATTACAGCTGAAGCCTCCTGTGGAGGCACAGGCAGCTGAGAGGGAGCTGAAAACTGAGACCCAGCCCTTTTCTGGTCACAAAGACCTCGAGGCTCTGGAACACAGGGAAGACAGACAGTATATATAGGTCTTGTGTGGAGTCTAGACCTTGGGGCTATGTCTTACTTTTGGTGCCTTGGGAAGTAATAAGTATAACTTATTACTTATGGTATGTCAAGGAATGTGACTATCAAGACTGAAAAAAGGCTTGGGCAAAGGCAAATTGGAGAGGACCCCAAGGAAAGGTGCTAACACTGGCCCTGTGGGCTGAGGACAGGTGATCTGCATTTCTTCTCCACAGACCATTACTGTCATTAGCTTTTACCTGCATCCCCATCCTTTCTCCAGGTGGGCTGCCAGGTGGGCAATGGTCTTTGCAGCACTGATCAGAGCTCAAGCAAACAGTGTGTACATTTGTGCCCTTTGTACGCTCATCAGCGATGACTTGAGTGCTAACGGAGAAAGTGGCCTCTCTCTATAGTCAAGTTGATTTGACTGACATACAGCCAGCTCACCCTCTTTAGGTATGGTTTTGGGATTAGGCAAATGTTTAGTCATTTGGCTGCTAGCAATCTGGGAAGAGTCTGGGTGTCCCCGCTATGTTTGCGTGCCTCTGCCCTTGTCGCGTCTGCCCCTTCGTCCCAGGCTCTGGCGAATGCTGACCTGTTTCCTGACCCCGTGCTTTTGCCTGTTCTGAGAGGTTTATCCACAGATTATCCAGACGTTCCCACTCAGCAGTGTGATTACGGCATTTCTCACTACTGTGAACACACAGACTTCATGTACAGGCCTCTCTGAGTAGATGCCAGGAGCAAGACTGCCGGGCTCACATCTCATCACCCTTACAGAGCACAGCTGGAGTCTTCAGAGGCTCCTGTTATTTGCTAGCACTGGGAACTGACAAGTTTTCAGAGGCTGTCATTTGAAACATGGGTAGTGACCTCATGGGTAGTGACCTCATGGGTAGTGACCTCTCACGGAGCTAATGGATGCTGCTGACGTCTTGTGTGCTCTGCCAGCTACATTTTTCTTTTTCTTTCTTTTTCTTTCTTTTTTTTGGTTTTTCGAGACAGGGTTTCTCTGTGTAGCCCTGGCTGTCCTGGAACTCACTCTGTAGACCAGGCTGGCCTCGAACTCAGAAATCTTTTATGAAGCATGTGTGCAAATATTTTTACTTGCGTGTTGTTGCTTTTTCTCTTATCAGTTTTGAAAAGTTTCTCATGTAGAACAAATGCACAATCTTTTTCAGTTACTTTTAAGAACTGTAACTGAAAAACTCTGATTATTTGAGACAAGGTCTCACTGTGTAGTCCAGGCTGCCCTAGAACCTTGCAATCTTCCTACCTCAGATTCCTGAGTACTGGGATTATAGTCGTGTACCACCAGCCCTGAATAATTTCATTTCTTTAGACAGGGTCTCACCATGTAACTCTGGCTGGCCTGGATCTGTAGATCAGGCTGGCATCAAACTCAGAGATCTGCCCAACTCTGCTCTCATGGTGCTGGGATCAAGTTTGTGCACCAGCATACCCGACCAATTTCATTTTTTTAATGTAAGGCAATTCTTGTTTTTTTTTTTTAAAGATTTATTTATTTTATGTATTACTATACTGTAGCTGTCCCCAAACACACCAGAAGGGGGCATCAGATCCCATACAGATGGTTGTGAGGTACGCTGGAAATTGAACTTAGGACCTTTGGAAGAGCAGTCAGTGCTCCTAACTGCTGAGTCATCTCTCTACCCCCTCCTCCCCCCATGCCCAATTTTTATTTTTTTAAACATTTCTTTATTTTAGTGTGTGAGTGTATATGTGGGCTCATCCGCCATGGTGCACAAGTGGAAGTCGGGGACACCCTTGCAAGAGTTCTCTTCTCGCCACATAGGGGTGACCTCAGGTCGTCTGGCTTGGTATCAAGGGCCTCTACACAGACAACAAAGGCGTGCTGGCTGGCTTTATGTCAGCTTGACAGAAGCTAGAGTCATCTGAGAGGAGGGTACCTCAATTGACACAATAACTCCATAAGATCGGGCTGTAGGTCATCATCGTCTTTTCTTTTCTTTTCTTTTTTTGGTTTTTTGAACCAGGGTTTCTCTGTGTAGCCCTGGCTGTCCTGGAACTCACTCTGTAGAGCAGGCTGGCCTCGAACTCAGAAATTCGCCTGCCTCTGCCTCCCAAGTGCTGGGATTAAAGGCTTGCGCCACCACTGCCCACCATTTTCTTAGTGATTGATGGGAAGGGCCCAGCACATTGTATATGGTGCCATCCCCAGGCTGGTAGTCTTGGGTTCTATAAGAAGGCAGGCTGAATGAGCAAGGCATAAGGAGCGAGCCAGCAAACAGCACCCCTTCCTGGCCTCTGCAGTAGCTCCTGCCTCCAGGTTCCTGCCCTGACTTCCTTTGATGGTGAACTTTAGTTGAATAACCCTTTCCTCTCCAAGCTGTATTGTTGCTGCTTTATAGCAGCAATGAAACCTAAACTAAGATGCAGGGTCTGTGTGTCCCAGCCTGGGTTCAAATGTACGGTGTAGGGCTCATGAGATGGCTCAGTGGATAAGAGCACTGACTGCTCTTCCGAAGGTCCTGAGTTCAAATCCCAGCAAACACAAGGTGGTTCACAATCACCATGTAAATGAGAGTTGATGCCCTCTTCTGGTACATCTGAAGACAGCTACTACAGTGTACTTATTTGTAACAATAAATCTTTAAAAAAAAAACCAAACGTCTTGTGTAGCTGAGGATGGTCATGTGAGCTGTTTGATGAAATACAATGCATCATTTTGTTCTCTTGCATGGCTTCTGCTTTTTGTACCTTATTAAAGGCTCTACCTAACTCAAAACTGCATAGTCCAGGGTTTCACAAGTAGGCTACAAATCACTCTGCTGCTTGTTGGTAAGGTGTGAGTGGGGATCAAGGCTGTGTCTTTGAAATGTCTCTGCTGAATTGGGCTGTTTTCGCACCTTTGCTGAAAATCAATGGAATTGGCCTGTGTAGCCTCATCTCTGGGTTCTCTATTTTACCCTATTGATCTGTGTGTCTGTCTGTGCTCCAGCTCCACACACGTCCATCTTGAAATAGGACAGTGTGAGCCCTGTAGCTTTGTTGTGGCAATTCACTGCTTTTCTCCATATTCTATGCTGGTCAGTTTTTGCCAACACAGTTTTCCTGAGACTTTGATGGGGCTGAACTGACTTCAGGGGCCATTTCGGGAGGTCCAGATCCTGCATGCCACTGCGCACTCCCATCTATGAACATGGCCTTTCCCATTTATTTTACAGTAGCATAATTTTCAAAAAAATTTTAAATTTATACCAAGGGATTTCTGTTTTATAGTGTCACTGCAGATGCCACCAATGTCACACTTCAATTTCTAGCTGCTCTTTACAGGGATGCAGGGTGCTCTATAGCACACCTGTGTGTCCAGCAAGCCTACTCAACTCAACTCACCCCAGAAGCGGGCACCCTTCACAAGGCGAAGGACTATCTCTAGTTTGCTGAGTTTGTCACGAATGGCTGTAGGGCTCTGCCTTCTTCATCCTCCTGCTCTCACTTAGGAGGCTGACTTTAATGCTGAGTGACTTATGGATGGGGTAGCCCATGTGCTCAGCAGTAGTTGAATGTGCTTTTGCCTCCTTAATACTGTGTGAAGGATTTGGGGTTCACTAGATATCAGTTTGTTCTCTCTCTCTTTTTAAAGATTTATTTATTTATTTTATATATGAGTACACTGTTACAGTCTTCAGACACACCAGAAGAGGGCATGGGATCCCATTACAAGCTTCCCATCAGATGCTTGTGAGCCACCATGTGGTTGCTGGGATTTGAACTCAGGACCCCTGGAAGAGTAGTCAGTGCTCTTAACCACTAAGCCATCTCTCCAGGCCAATGTGCTCTCTTACAATGCATGGTTTGGTATCAAAGTGGTGCTACATTTACACAGCATATTGAAGAGTCCACACCTGTTTATTTCTGTACCACACTCAACCTTTTTCCTTTAAAGCTTTGTCATAAATGTCAATTGTGTTAGTCAGGCTTCAGCTGCTGAGACCAAACTCTCACATGCACAGCGTGACAGAAGAGGTGAGACCAGGAATGCTGCTCATGTGTGTCATCTGGCATTTGGGAGGCTGAGGCAGGTGAATGCTACAAATTTGAGGGCATCTAGAGCTACATTTTGAGTTCCAGGCTAGCCCAGGCTACACATGAATGGTTTATTTTGGCCCACAGTGTCAGAGGTTTCAGCCCATGGTCACCTGGCTTCATTGCTCCTGAGCTGTGGTGAGGCAGGGCAAGCATCCCAGCAGGACACACGTGATAGAGCAGTACTTCTCACCTCAAGGTGGAGAAAGAGGCTGGAGACGGTGTATCTTCCTAGGGTGTGCCTCCAGAACTCACAAGGTTTTACCAACTCCCAAATTAGTGCCACTAGCTAGAAACAAAGGCTCCCAGAGTGTGAGCCCATGGGGATGCTACAATGCTAGCACCATCAAATGGTAATAACTGGTGAAACTAGCAGATTTGTTTGATAATGTAACGTTCTGAACTACAAAGTTTTGTGAGTGACTGGAGGAGATGAAGGGTCTTTCCTTTAAAAGTCAAGAGGATTGTAGTCAAGTGAACTGTGGTAGCTCATGGCCTAAAAGGCCCTATCTCTGAGTTCTGTTTATGGTCACAGTGGAGATGGTAGGCATGCTTTGCTACCCAGCTACCTTCATATCCAGATCACAGACTTAATTAGCACCCACATGTCAACATGTATGTTAGAAATCAGAAGTGTAAGCCATCTTGCTTTTTTATTCTTTTATGTCGTGTCTTCTGTTCTTCACATTTCCATAGGGCTCCAGCTTCAAATGTGTCAGTTTTCAAAGAGAGAGAGCTGGAAGTCTACAGACCTATTTCAGGAACACCACCACCACCTTAACAGCAGGTCTTCTGACCCACTGACACATGATCTTGTCTTTTGAGCAAGGGTCTCACTAAGTAGACTGGCTGGTCTTGAACTCTCAGAGATCTATCTGCCTCTGCCTCCCTGTACTGAGATTAAAGGTGTGTTCCATCACAGCCTAGCAACCTTCTATTTAAAAAGTATGTGTGTGTTTATATTATATGAGCACACTGTAGCTGTTTTCAGACACACCAGAAGAAGGCATCAGGCCTCATTACAGATGGTTGTGAGCCACCATGTGGTTACTGAGAACTGAACTCAGGACCTCTGGAAGAACAGTCAGTGCTCTTAACTTCTGAGCCATCTCTTCAGCCTCCTATATTTTTTTAAAACCTATTTTATGTGTGTGGATGTGTGTGCGTGCATAAGCACGCATCAGATTGGACACATATGGAGGCTGGAGGCCCACTTGTAGGAGTCAGTTTTCTTTCTACCATGTGGTCTTGAGGCCAAGTCAGGCTGTCAGGTTAGTGGTGAGCACTCTTACATGCTGAGCCACCTCACTGGGCCCTTTCTTACTTTCTTAGTTTCCAATTTGGTTAAAATTCCTCTTTATGCACATTGTCTACTTTTTTCCATTAGCCTCTGTATTTTAATTTGTTTTTCATGATAAGGTCTTACTGTGTACCCAGGGCATCTTGAAATTCACCACATGGCCAAGACGGGCCTCAAACTCATGACAGTACTCCTCTGTCTGCCTCCCAATTGCTGGGATCCACAGTGTGAGCCACACGCCCTGTTGTGGGTTTTTGTGTGCTCAGTTATTCACACTGTTTCTGTTAGCTCCAACATCTGGGCTGCCTCACACTTGAGTCCCGTTATGACTGGCTCTGTCTCCTGAAAGTGCCTGCCTGACAATTTTGGGCTTTTTATAGTTTTTAAATGAATCCTACACTTCATGGGCAGAATAGCAGAGAGCAAGGTACACAGCTTGGTCTCTTATGTGTGGGTGCCTCAGGGCTTCTGTGCTCTTCCTCCTCTGTCGGAGGTCAGCTGGTGATCAGGAGGATCTCTGCTACGGAGCTGTAGGCAGAGCCGGGCGGGGCTCAGGCTCTCAGGGCAGACTGTGTGGTGACTCCCTCTCCCTTATGAAGAGTGGATCAAGGAGTTTTCTGGCTCTGGAAACGAGGTGTTGTCTTTCACTTTCGAGTTGGGCAGTCCTTCCAGTGTCTGGAGACAGCAGCATTTGCTCCCTTCCCATGAGGGGCTTGTGAGGTGTGTCATTTGAGAAAGGATGTATATTTTGGTGTCTTCCTCACAGATGTAGCTCCTCTCTGCCAGGCTCATATCTTTGGTGTTGGTCTTTTTACTATGTCTTATGGGCCATGCCACATACACAGACACAGGCAGCGCAGAGCAGCCTGTGCAGAGAGGCCTGTGCTGAGGGGTGGGTACTCTCCACTCAGACTCTGGAGACCCATGGGTAAAGGGGTTCTCCCCATGAGTCCAACCCTGTCTGACAGAGGCGCCTTCCGGCCTTTCAGGAGGCTTAGTACCTTTCAGCCCTCACGCTAAAGAGTCAAAAGCAGTCAGGACTCCATCCTTTGTCACGCTGACTTCTGGAGTGAAGTGATACCTTTCCAGCTTTACTACAGCAGGAGAGGAGAATCGGCATAGAGCTTCCTGTTTCTACACAGAATCAGAACTCACACGTGAGGTAAAAGAGTGGCCCTGCAGCACCTTGAGCAAATGTAGCAAAATCAAGATGAAGCTGTGTGTATTATGGTGAGTTCATTTAGCCTCACAATTCCCACCTTCTGACTTCTTAATAATGTGCTCTGAGCCAGATTCATGGACATGCACAGCGCCCCAGCCAGCAAGTACCTGTAAGGCCTGGGTTGAGGTGCAGGGCTATGCTCTGACATGCTGGTACCTTGTGTTCATGGTGCCTAGGAAGTTTACAGACTCTTAAAGCTCTTTTTCTAATTAAAATCATATCTTAATTGGTTTAAATTATAAAATAAGTAACTATTCTTTCTAAAAAAAAAAATAGTCCAAATCCAGAACTATCTAGTATAAGACCTGATTCGGTCCTCCTTAAGCCCCTGGTCATTTGGCTTGATGAACAATCTCCAGACCCGAGTCTGGATGAGCATTCTGTGGTCTGTCATAGGTCCTACCACAGCTTCATATATAGACACAAGTCACTATTTAATGTCTGTATGGTAGTCACCCAGTCTGTGGATATGGCATTTTAAGTGTATGTTCTGTTTTGGTTTGCAATTCTTGAGTATTATAAACAATGTTACAGGACAAACCTTTGGCCTAGTAACATGTACACATTTAGTGACTATAGGAATGCCCTCCTCAGAAGGACCACTGGTTTTAGGGATGGAGACTGCCAGCACGGTTGCCTAATCACCCTTTGGGATACTGGCAATTCCCTACTACTAATGGCATCTGAAGATGTTTGCATTCTTCTTTCCTTCATGAGGCAGGTTCTGGACAGAAACCAGTTGTTTGAAAATTGCCAACTAAGAGAAGAAAAATATTCTTATTCAAAGCTAACTTCAATATTTTTTCCTCTAAGCACACGACAGGCTGTGTGTGGATTTTTTTGTGGATCACAGCAGACACTGAGCTGTGGATTGAGTCTTGCATGGAAGGGGGCTCTTTCCTGGCTCCTATAGACCTGTATGGAGTCTGGTCATGAGTTCTGTACACTCAGTCCTAACCATTAGGCACTCACTGCTGTCACATGTGATATCAAAATCACCATGGAAATGAAGCTGGGGGCATGATTATAATGGATTCTCCAGATTGCATTAACTGAGGTGGGAAGACCCACCCTAGATGTAGGTGGCGCCACTCACACCTGGGATCTGGACTAAAAGCAAAGGAGAATGGAGCTGAGCTCCAGCACTGTCTCTGCTTTCTGACTGTGAACACCAATGACAGCTGCCTCAGCTTAAAGTTTGCTTCTCAGCCTTCAGTTCTGAGACTGTTTGCCCCTTAGACTCACAGGAAACACCAGCGACCACTGGTGTTACTGCAGGCTGCAATCAAACAGTGCTGAGTCAGGCTCATCAGCGGCCAGGAAAACAGGCATTTAGGTTATTTATTTGCTAACTGCTCCTTGCCGCTTCTGTATGGGCAGAAGGTCCAGGGCACTGGTTCTCAACCTTCCAATGCTAGGACCTTTTAATATAGTTCCTCATACAGTAGTGACTCCCGACCACAAATGTACTTTTATTGCTACTTATAGCTTTAATCTTGCTGCTGTTATGAATTATAATATAAATATCTGATATGCAGACTATCTATTATATCACCCCTATGAAGGGGCTATTCAGCCCTCAGGGGGTCGCATGGGTGGAGAACGACTGTCCTAAGGGCTCTTCTTGGCCACTGCCTCTGGAGTGTCCATGCCCCTGACTCCTGTGGTGGCAGCTCTCACACATGCCCCAGGTACTGTGCGATGCCGAGCTGAGGACCCGGCAACAGCACACACCACATAGCAGACCCTTCCTAAGGATCAGGCCTAGCCAGTGTCACCAGTGTCTGAGGATCTGAGGACGCTCAGCCAGTGCCCTGTACTCAGAGATGATGCGCTCACTCTAGGATAGTGCTTTGGGAACACACTGGGTTCAGTTTAAGTCTAAGGGCCATGCATCCTAAGTCACCACACAAGGGTGGCAGAGATCAAGTAACTGTCAAGGCCTTCAAGGGAAGCTTCTCATTAGTGTGCCAGGGGGTCGCCACTGCTGCCAGTCACTGCCAACAGTGAGAGGAAGCAGTGGTCCGCTTCTGTATTCTATATACTAACTTCACAGGTCATAAGCACTAACTGTCCTGGGAAACCACACTGCTGGTAAACTGCTGGCCCACGTGCCTGTACCTAGTGTTTGAGTGCCCCCACGCTGAGTTCTGGGCACAAGTCCAGACCGTGTACTTTCCTTCCTGTCTTAACTGCTGTCCCAGGAATCAGAAGGGCATGTTGTTCCGCTCTGCGAGGACAACATGGCAACATGGCACTGGGAAGTAAGTGCAGTGGGCAGCTATGGGCCTTTTCTTGTTCCTACAGCTTGACCCCCAATACCTGGAAGATCTGCAGGCTGATTTCTTTACATTCCTACCCTCCATGCTTGGTATCAAGAGAGCAGGTGCCTGAAATGTACACAGAGAAGCCACTCAGTGCCACCACCATCAAGGTGTCTGCGGTCACATACCTCTCGTCTAGGATTTCCCACGAACACGTGGGGACACGGTGACCTGTAGAACTACTGTCAGCTTAGAGGTTCATCAGCTCTTGTCTCTGTCTGAAAGCTTCTACCAGGAGCACTTTCTTATCTATAATTTTTAAAATCTGTTTTGTTTTGAACAAATATGTTTGTTTCGAATCTCAACTATGATGCAGGCTGACCCTGAAGTCACAATCCTCCTGCCTTGACCTTCTGAGTGCTGGCATTACAGGCAAGCATTACCACATCTAACTGGTACTCCTTAACTTTCAGATTTGTTAAAAATATTTAATAGTTTCAATAGTACATGATTAAGCATTTCATACCCTTTACTATTATTTATTCTTCACTATTATATTTAAATATAAAGTTATTATTATTATTATTATTATTATTATTATTATTAATATTATTTTTTGGTGGTCCTGGGATGGAAAGCTCTAGTACAACAGGCAAGCTGTCCATCAGTGAGCCACACCCCTGGCCTAACCACGAGGAGATTTTGTTACTTGGTTTTTGTAATGCTTGTGTGGAACAGAGAGTGACGGCATGGCTGGGCACATCTTTATTATTGAGTTATACTCCCAACTCCATTTCAGAATTTTTTTTCTTTCTTCCTTTCTTTTTTTTTTTTTTTTTTTTTTGGTTTCTCAAGCCAGGGTTCTCTGTGTGACCCTGCCATCCTGAACTTTCTCTGTAGACCAGGCTGTCTTCAAAGTCAGAGATTTGTCTGCCTCCCCCTTCCGAGAGCTGGAATTAAAGGTGGCTCATTTCAGAATTTTGAAATATCTTGTATCTGTTAGACACTTCCATAGATCTCAATTTTTTACTTTATAAGGACTCATAACCATCTACATTTGGTTAGTTTTTAATTGTTTTGTATCTCAACAAAGCAATGATTTGAAGGCAACGATAGCCCAAGACATAAAAAGTTTAGCCATTTTATACTTTAATGCTTGTTTAAATATTTTAAGACATTTTGCCAGCAAGTAAGTCTGAGCACTACACCTGTGCCTGGTGCCATGAAGGCCAGAAGAGGGCACTAGATTCTTAGAACTGAAGTTACAGATGGTTGCAACCAGCACTTAAAGGCTGAGAAGCAAACTCAGGTCCTTTAGGAGAGTAGCCAATTGTCATAACAGCTGAGCCATCTCTCCGGCCCTTGTATAAAAAATGAAAGGGAATATTTGCCCTGCCCCACATCAGCAAAGGCCCTTAAGAACTCAGAACTTTATCATTTGCCGAAGATGCTGAAAACAGTTGCTCTGTGCTTTACTGGCAAACATGTCTCACCATAGGAAGAAGAAAGCAGAAGTTGTGGTGGGATCCAAATGCTTCTCAGAGAGAGAACTTTCTTGGGCATCAAGCTAGATTTAGAATTAAGAATAATCTGTGGCTTTCACTTGCAGATGTCAATATGCAGGCAGAAGATGGTCTAAGAACATGCTTCAGGCCTACATACAAACCTAAAGGCCAATTTCTGCAGCACTTGATAGAGAGAGAGAGCTGCTGCATGTTTGGGGCCATTAGCTCAGGCTACAGGGAGTGCTGGCAGCAGGTTCTAGATGGCAGGGCTTTGCCTGTGCTTTCTTTGAGAAGTCAGGAAGACTTTGGCTCTCCTATTGATACCCCCACCATGACAGCAGTTTGGTGTCACCCTCCAACAGTAAACAAAGTATGGCAGGAGCCACAAAACCCAAGGTGAGGCCAACTGTGAGGAATGCAGCCCCAGCCCCACCCATAAATCCCAGGCCACCTGCTCAGGTCATAGCTTCCAGCTGGGCTAACAACCAAAGACAGGGACAGGATGGGCTTAGTGTCACTAGGCAGTCTGAGGACAAGGAACAAGAAGCAGCAGCAAGGACACATGACACTGAGAAAGCGGAATGACGACTCCAGCTTCCGGTGGGGGCACTGAGGCTGCAGAGGTGCAAGACTCAGGACTCACCTTCATGACCGGCTGGGCAAAGTAGCGGGCACTCCAGTCACAGAACCCTGTCTGCATAGCTGCACAAATGAAGTTCTTGTGTCCGGCAGCATCATCTGCGTCGTCTGTGGTCTTGAGAGTGAGTGAGAGAGAGCAGAATCAGGAGAGAACACTTTAGGCTCCTTGTTCCTGTACTGACTTTAGTCTTCCTCCTCAGGCTCCCGAGTGCTGGGACTGGTACGCTCAAGACTGTGGGCCTGCCATCCTCTACTTGTTATATCTGACAAAGGTGACAGTGAACGACCCTGTGACAGATGAACACTCTTTTCACTGCAGTTGGGAAGCACCTGGGAGGGTTGTGACAGTGAGAACCATGGTCAAGGGGCTGGGTGTGGTTCTGTGGACAAGTGCTTGCCTACCATTCCTGGAGACCTTGGATAAACAGCAAGATCCACATTTGCCCTGCTGCTCTCCATGGCCAGCCTAGCCTGTGTGCTCGATTGATGTGCCTGGGCCAGGTCTCTGCTAACCAGCAGTCTGTCCTCTAACATCCCCAGAAAACAACAGCAAAGGCACAGCCATGTGCAGGTGAGTCAGAACCCAAATGAGGTGGCAAGAGGCCTGTCCTTTACTCTTCTCCACTACAGGAGCAGGGAGGCCACCAGGGTCAGCAGTCTTCTCCTTCCATGCCCTCTGCCAGTGCCCTGTGCTTAGTCCATGGCTAAGAAATGCTTCAGACTGCATGTTGGCAGTGAGGGGCTCCCACTATCAGGGGTCATGGTGGGAGATGGGCTCACTGTCTTCCTGAAAGCAGTGGCTTTGACTCCATTTGAGAATTCTGATAGGGAAGGTTGCATAGACCTCCCTATTGATGCATTGTTCCCGTAGACCACAGTCCTTTGCAGTTGCTCCCAGCTATGCTCCCAACCAGGATGCTGACTGTACTCGGAACTTACTGGTTGTCAAGG
The DNA here is from genome assembly GCA_019843855.1 of Hylomyscus alleni. Lineage (NCBI taxonomy): Eukaryota > Metazoa > Chordata > Mammalia > Rodentia > Muridae > Hylomyscus > Hylomyscus alleni. The sequence goes on from JADRCC010226722.1 coordinate 13,600, forward strand.
CGCTTAAGAGTCATTGGGGCTTGGGGCTGCCCAGGGCAGGGGTAAGGGGAAGGGGGAGACCAACGGCTGCCACATGGCCTGCTAGCCACTAACATTGTGATTCTGCTCCACAGTTAACTACAAGGGACCTGTGCCTACTTTTCTCTTGATTCAGTCTCACTTGTAGTACAGAAAGAACACCATGGTCTTCCTGCCTTGCACTGAGTACTGGGATTCCAGGTGTGTGTTACTGCTCTAAGCTGTGGCTCTTTCTTTACTTCCTAAATGACAAGTGAGCCACGACAGTCTCTACTGCTGAGACATCCTGAGCATCCCTCTCTACTGCGCACTGGATGGGAGGTGCCCATCTCCGTGCCTCGCAGAGCACATTCTTCTCTCCTACACTATTCTGACAGTTTAGTTAGAAAGCAGAGAGTGTGCCTTCTTGTATAGAGTAATCAAATGTTTATAAGAAAAACAAACAAGCCATTCACAATGAATCCTGAAAAGCAGAAGCTACATCAAGTGGAGACAGAATGCTATTTACCTAAGAAGGGGGAGAAGCAAATTAACTCCATGTGCTAACTGGGACTCATAGAGTGGCCAAAACAAGCCAAGCTAGGGAGGAGATGCTGTATGCTGTACGCAGGAAGACCAGACTGGCACACAAAGGGGTGCTGGACCTGGGTGCCATTGTGTCTCCAAAGGTCTTGAAGGCAATGGCTGGCACTGGGTTGGGGGGCAGAATGATCCTAAAGTAAGCTATCACGCTGGATGTCAGGAAAGCAAACTCCTCCACACCCTGCTCTGACACCGAGTGCTTGTAGGGCACAAGGGGCTGCAACAGAGCAGAGCTCGTGCCTTTGTACCTGATCAGGGCCTTTGTCAAACATCTTTCGTGTCCGAGGGAACTGGTGGGAGTGAGGGGTGTATTGTGCCCCCGTGGGGCCGGTGGTACCCGGGCGGCTGGAGGGCAGGTCTCGGCTGACAGTCTGCTTGGCCACATCATTGGTCAGGCTACAGCTGCTGGTGCTAGATGCTGGCGGGGAGCCTCTGCAGTTGAGAGGAGACAGCATGTATACTGAGGATCACTCTGTAGTGATGAGGGGCTAGGCTCTCTCCCTCGGAGATGTCACCACGAGGAATGTCCAACTGCCTGGCCTGCCACTTGCCAAAGCTGAGTGAGGACTGTCCTTGCTGGATGTGCCCTGGCAAGTGTTTGTAAGGACAAGATAACACAATCTAGAGCTGGTGTGCCCATCCACCTCGGGCTAGTCACACAGAGCTGGTGTGCCCAGCCACCTCAGGCTTGTCACACAGA
>JADRCC010226738.1:0-12046 GCA_019843855.1 Hylomyscus alleni
AAAAAAAAAAAAGGATTTCAAATCCCCTGGGACTGGAGTAACATAGATGGTTGAGTGTCCATTCACATGCTGGAAATCCAACCCATGTCCTGCAGAAGAGCAACCAATACTCTTAACTGCTGGGCTATCTCTCTAGTTCCCAGTCATTATAAGTGACAGGCTATTTTAACTACCAATGAGCTCGAGGCCTAAGAAGAGCCCTAGCTCATTTTCTCAGGGATGATTATAAGGTCAGTTCCTCCTTGTCTGTCATTTTTTTTTTTTTTATTTTATTTTTTTATAAAAACTCTGCAGTTGACAGTTTAAACCCAAGGGCTACATTTATATATCTATATTATATTTCTTTCTTTCTTTCTTTTTTTTTTTTTTTGGTTTTTCGAGACAGGGTTTCTCTGTATAGCCCTGGCTGTCCTGGAACTCACTCTGTAGACCAGGCTGGCCTCGAACTCAGAAATCCACCTGCTTCTGCCTCCCAAGGGCTGGGATTAAAGGTGTGTGCCACCACCTCCCGGCCTTATATTTCATTTTTAAAAACCAGTAAAGGTACGTTTAACTCTTCTTGAGAATTTTGGAGTCGTCCTTTGTTTCTGGCCGCTTCTCACACTCACCTACCATGCCTGTGGGGTTGAGGCCCCGCTCTTTGTCAGCTGGCTGCAGTTGACGCTCGCCCATTCTGTCTGCATCCATCCCGTGCGAGCCTTTCTCTGCTGTACTGATGTGTTAGCCCTGCATGCTTGCACCCTGTTCCCTTACTGTCTCTCCTCTTCTGCTTTCCTAGGTTCCCTCCTTTCTGAAAAGAGGAAAGGCAGAGGTATAGGACGATCCTCATCCTCAGTCGTGTTCAGACGTCGGGGATGCGCGCGGCAGCCTGAGGTTTTGGAGGGACGGAGGGACAGAGGGATGCCTGTCTGAAGCTCCCTCTTTCTTAGGTGCCCCCAACCCAGCCTTGACTTTCTGTTTCCAGGTTACAGAGCTTTCTTACTGTTTAAACGTATTTATTTGGACTGGCTCGAACACAGGGAGCTTAGTGATAATTGAGAATAAAATGTACAGTCAGAGGATGGGGATGTGGCCCGAGTTAATTCTCAGTGCAGTGATGGAGACCACACCACAGTCTGATTTAACAAGTGTTTGATGACTCAGTGTTGATTAGCTAAGTGTTTCAATGCCAGGGTGTATCAGAAAGACACAGGCTCAACAGCAAAGAAGAGATAAGGAGACCAAAAGACAGATGGAGCCAACAGAAGAGTCACAAAGACTAAACCTACAGACGGTTGTAGGAGCTGCAGAAGGGAACCCGGGTGGGAGGTGTCTGAGTGGCGTGTTCCTCTGGTAATGACTCCAGGAGGTGAAAGAAGAATCGAGGTAAAGCAATAGAGACATGGAGGGTTGGCCTGTGGTGATTTGCAGGGAAGGGCGGCTTAGCCAGGAATGAACAGAGAGAGTATGGAAGGAAAGAAAATAAAAGAGAACAAAACTTCTCCATCTCTGCCTGAGATGGAGAAGGCGCACTTGTTTCAGGTAGGGCTCGCCATTTATCGGCAGGCGCTGGCACTGAAAAAATTCACTGGCGAGTGAACAGACAAGTTTTGGCAAAGGGGCTTGTCATTATTTTTAAATCACATGCAACAGGTTGATATTTAAAATAATATTTTTGGAATTCATCTCATGACATGAAGCGTTTCCCCGCCCCCCTTCCCGACCATGATAGGTTATGATGTCCAGAAGGGTACCCCCCACCCTCTTCCCGACCATGATAGGTTATGATGTACCGGAAGGGTAATGTGTTCATTTTTGCTTGCTTGTGTTTACCAGGTTTTGGTTTTTATTTTCTGTCTTTCGTAGGAAAGAGAAGGCTCTGGAATTTTTTTGGAATTTGTTTTATCGTCACTAGTCTGTACTGGAGACAGGACAGCTGAGAATCAGGGAAGCTAGAGATGCCTGAAGCCACTGCACTCCTGCTGTTTAGGGGTCAAAAGGTTCCCGTCAGGCCTTTGGTAATTTTTGCTCTTTGTTGTGTCTTAGTGTTTGGAACGATGTACTGACAGTACTAGATAAGAATGCAATAGATAAGGTTGAACTTATTTTTTTTTTACATTAATAAATTAATTTATTCACTTTACATCCCGATCGAAGCTCCTCCTCTCTCCTCCCAGTCCCCGCCTCACATGGCCCCTCCTCTCCCCTCTCCCCTTCACTTCTGAAAAGTGGGAAGCTCCCCTGGGTACTCACCAACCCTGGAACCTCAAGTAACTGCAGGACTAACTTGTCTCTCCCACGGAGGCCAGACAAGATAGTGGTTGGACTTATTTTTCTTTAAGATGAAAGAGAAGTCTTTTTTTTTTTTTTTTTTTAAAGAGCTCTGGCTGTTTTTCAAGATGATCAGGATCCAATTCCCAACACTCACATGGTAGTTCACAACTGTTTGTAACTGCAGTTTTAGTTTCTCTGTGTAGCCCTAGCTATCCTCGAACTCTCTCCAGAGCAGGGTAGTTTTGAACTTAGACATTCGACTTCCTCTGCCTTTCAAGAGCTGGGATTAAAGGCATGAGCCATCATATCAGGCAATAATGAACATATTAAAAATGAATTATGTTCACAAAAACTGTAAAGGCTAGAGTAGGAAACTAAGCTGTGGGAAGAGCTAAGTTTAAAGTTTGAGGAGATCTCCATGACCTCATTGAGAATGTACATCTGATTGCACATTTAAGTCTTTCTTCTAAATGAGTTGTGAGATCATGGTAGAATTTTTAGCTGAAGAGTGACATGATGTGAACTAAAATTCAAGTAATATCACATGGTGGACATCTTGTGAGAATTCACTCATGAGGTGTGGGTTGTAGAAAGGCAGGCGGCTAAGGGGGTGCGGCAGTAGTACAGGCTGGGGGCTGCTGGCAACCAGAAACGCTCAGATTGTAGATGCACTGTTATGAAGCCCATAGTCTCTGCCTTCTTTGGTGGGTCTTGCCTCTGCTGAAGATTGAACTTTGGGCCTCACACATACCCAGCAAGTGTTCTACTACTGAGCTAAACCCCAGCTGTTTTGATGGGCATTTAATGTTCTGACTGAATTTCAGGGTACATTTCAGAAACAGTCTTGCCTTCATCCTTGACTTTTTTTAAAAAAGATTTATTTTATTTATTTTATGTGTATGAGTACACTGTAGCTGTACAGATGGTCGTGAGCTATCATGTGTGTGGCTGCTGGGAATTGAACTCAGGACCCTGCTCGCTCAGGCCCCGCTAGCTCCTGCATAATTCACTGTAGCTGTCTTCAGATGCACCAGAAGAGGGCGTCAGATCTCATTATGGGTGGTTGTGAGCCACCATGTGGTTGCTGGGATCCGAACTCAGGACCTTCGAAAGAGCAGTCAGTACTCTTACCCACTGAGCCATCTTGCCAGCCCCCATCCTTGACCTTTGGCAAGCAAGGGTTTTAGTCAGGATCTGTACTAAGGATGGAGTGAAAGACAGAAAAAAAAAAAAAAACCCACTTATTCTGGCCGGGCGGTGGTGGCACACGCCTATAATCCCAGCACTTGGGAGGCAGAGGCAGGAGGATTTCTGAGTTCGAGGCCAACCTTTCTACAGAGTGAGTTCCAGGACAGCCAAGGCTACATAGAGAAACCCTGTCTCGAAAAAAACCAAAAAAAAAAAAAAAAAAAAAAAAAAAAAAACCCAAAAAAACACTTATTCCAGGACAGCAAACTGCAAACCAACTGTACCAGGGAAAATGGGTGTACACATACTGAAAAAGATCCATCATTCTTCACACATGGGTGCCCAAAGAATACAAGACTTAGTCTGCCAGTCTCCTATCAGAACTGTAAAGCCTACCAATTGACCAAGTGGTTGCCAGCAAGAAGAACCCCTGTACTTGATAGTGGGGCACCAAGTCAGGAGTCTATTGAGAAATGAACTTCATGGAGGTAAAACCTGAAAAATGTAAATATAAATATTTATTGATGCTTATAGGTACCTTTTCAGGTTAGACTGAGGCTTTCTCCACCAAGCATTAAACTACATCCACGGTGACAGAGAAGCTCTTAAAGGACATACTGCCAAGGTATGGGATTCCTTAGATGATAGGATCAGACAATGGGCCAGCTTTTGTGCCCCAGGTAAGTCAGAGACTAGTCAATATTCTGGGGATTGACTGGAAACTTTATTGTGCATATAGACCCCGTAGTTCAGGACAGGTACAGAGAATGATCAGAACCCTAATAGAGATGTTAACTAAATTGACCTAAGAGACTGGCAATGACTGAGTTAACTCTCCTTCTTCCCTTTGCTCTCTACCAGGCATGAAACTCCCCTTACCACATGGGACTCACCACTTTTAAAATTATGTTTGGTTCACCTCCTTCCATTATCCCCAACCTACAGGCAGAGGTTATTGCAGAAGCAGATGATCACCAATTATTGGACAATCTCAAGGGTTTCCAGTGAGTACACAAACATATTTGGCCTAAACTTCATATTCTCTGTAACACAGCTTTCCCTCCTGCCACAGGTCATTAGAAAAGTCCCTCTCATCACCCTGGATGTTGATGATATTATAACATGGACTCACAGACCCATCTGCAGTTGAAGACGACCCAGACCAGCAGGAGGAAACTCCTGTCTCCCACTCATGGGGTCCCTACCCAAACCCCAGAGACACCACGAGGACTAAATGATGACAACCCTGGCCCCTTCTAAAATATAATAATAACTTCAGGAAACCCCATGATTGGACCGTCTAGTTACCAGAGAAAGGGAGGGACGAGAGACCAAATCTTTTGTGTTCAGACTCCATCTTAGAGAACTTGACCTAAGGTTGCACTCGTTAACAAACAGACTGGTACCTAATACCAGTTTCCAGGCTATCCCCCAACATGATCTATGTCTAGCACCAGTTTCTAGGTTATTCCCCAACAAATCTGCACCTCCAGGTTACAAGTCTGCTCCTAGCACTTCATTTCCTAACAACCACCAACCAGGAGGAAAGCAGATTGTAAGTTTATGGCTTGGCACCCAGCAACAGCCAGTTATGTTAAAGGCTGTAATGGTCCCCCAATCAGATGTGCATCAGGCTAGATACTCCCTTCTTGCCTCTATAAATGCTTGCCTAAAACTAGGCTCAGGGCTCCACCTTTCTGCTGTGTCAGGGTTGGCAGGGAGCCCAAGCTCAAACTTAAATAAAGAGACCCTAATGCGATTGCACTGGATTCGGCTCCTTGGTGGTCTTTTGGGGTTCATGAACACTCTATTGGCACAACAATATAAAGGCGACAAGATACAATGAGGATATTCAGGATGCTTGGGTCACCAAGTGCTTCTGCAAACAGTCTTAACTCTAGGGTGGTTGGTGCGCCTGGGATGAGCACTTAACTCAGCTCTGGAATGTCAGAGAAAGAAAGGCAGAGAGCTAAGTTGCTTTGGTAGAATTGAAGGTGTTGGACAATAGTACCTCAGGCTAGAGAACAGAATGTGCAAAGACTCGGAGATGAGAAGGGATATATTCAGAGTGCTATAAGCAGAAAATGCTTGAAAGTAACCGAAAATGAGTTCAGATAGAGAAATAGACATTCAAAATCAAAAGACCCCACAATGCAAGGCTGCCATCAGCTTCCTATCCCTGGGCCTTTTTGACTTGTATGAGCTGCTTGCGTTTTCTTGTTTTCTATCAGTAAACATGTTAGAAATGTATCCAGAACAAATTGGGGTTCACTGTCAGCTACCGGCAGATTTCTTTCTGATTTTAACAATCAGAAAGATTGTTAAAATCTTTGCTCTTCCTTTGGCTACTTTCAAGTTTGCATCTATAGTTAATTCTCTTCTAGCATGTAGAAATATCCGAGAAAGAGTCTGACCACCGTAGCTTCCAGCTTGCAGTAAATAAGATGAGAACAAGACACAATCACATGTGTTGTTGGTGAATCTATTATCTTTCTGGTCTCTTATCTCTATGGTTTTGTTCGTATTTTATTGTAATCCTACTTTCTTGATCAGGGGAGGAATTATGCTTTATGCGGGTCCTAGAAACATACCAAGTCATTTATAAAGACTTAATAAAGGGATGGGCAGGCCAGGTGAAGAAAAATTGCAAACTTCAGTCTAGTAAAATCTATGTCAAGAAGAATACTTAACATGTTTTTCACCCTCCCTCCCGAAATTCTGCCTGGGCTTTCAGTTCTCTTTCCTGCTCCCCTCCCCTTAAAGTGAGAGCAGGTGTTCTGTTGTTCATTTACTATTAGACATTTTACACCTGGAAGCAAATTTAGAGATTACATTTGGACTGTAGTTCATCGTCTCACACTGAACACTGTCTACTAGTGAGGGTATCAACTTGGGGAGGTTTTAGAACTTGTCCTAGGAAGCAGAGCCCCGTGAGTCCTCAGAGGGGACTCAGGTCTGATTTGGAGTCGAGAGCCCATTCCTTTCAGTTGTTGACCCTCAGCAGAGGCTGGCATCAAATGATGGGAAACGGCTGTCTCAGGATCCTTGGGAATGTCAGTCTCAGGACCCTGTGGGCTTTCATTTGATGTGTTCACTTGTTCAAAACATCAGGCAGTTGCATGCCTTTGTTAAGGTAATTGATCCCTAGACATTTATACAAAGTCACAAAATAGGGAGCATGGCATTACATCCTGATGGAGCTATTGGAAAGTAGTTAGTCACTGGGCACCAAGTATTTTGTTATTTCTGTAATTTGCAGTTAGTCTCTGTATCTGTCTCTATGTACGTATATTTCAAATATCAGAAAAAATGTAAATATATCCATCTGTAGATATCTTTCAATGGATTGCTATCTATCTCTCATCTCAAATCTTTCAAACATCTATCTTACCTATCTATCTCTCTATCTCTCTATATCTATCTATCTATCTATCTATCTATCTATCTATCTATCTATTGTCTTTATAAACTATCTATTGCTATCATCTATTTACATCTGTTATTTATCTATCAATCAGTTATCACCATCATTATCACTATCATCATCATCATCACCATCATCATCAATCCATCCACCTGTCTCTCATCTAACTGCTTCATGTCCAACTTTCACTTGCATCAAGTGAAGCTTGCTCATAGACCAGGATTTTATAACTCACTCTAGCTGTGTTAAAAGGCTCAATGAGAGTTTTTGATTTTCATGCTGAACTCTGCAGCAATTTACAGCAGGTCAATTATGGTTTATCTCATAGAGTTCCTGCTGAGGTAGGACTGAGCCAGCAAACATGGGACTTGGGTAGGAAATAGGAGACGCTTCTGTTTTGTGGGGGCGAGAGTAGCTATGGCTTATCCTGTCATTATTGCACTCTGGTGAGCTTTTTTTATGAAAGGTTGCTTTGAATCTTCAGGCCAGGACCTATTCTGTGATCATTATACTGTTTCAAGTCCTGCTATCTATTTATCTCTTCAGTAGGCACCTGTGTGCTTTAGAATTTAACTCTTTCTGATGCTGTGATAAGTAGGCAAGCAGCGGGATGCCAACGGAATATTTATTCTTGGAGAGGCAAAGAGATAAAGGTTCTTAGTCTGTCCACATACTCTAGGCCCATATTAACTAGTACAGACACTGTTAGTGCTCAAATACAATTAAAGGAGCACAGCAGTTTTTACAAGCCTGTGAAAACCAGCAAGGTTTATAAGATAGACTTTAATATTATCATAAAAGAAAAAAAACAAAACCAGGAATCTCCCAAAGTTAGGATAAATAGGCTCAGGGGAAGCTTCTTAGATGAGCAGATCACAAAGAAAAAAAATCAAGAGAATAAAGTCATGTCATAGATTGTATTAGTCAGGGTTCTCTACAGTCACAGAACTTATGGGTATTCTCTATATAATAAGGGAATTTGCTGATGAGCAACTGCTGTAGTCCAACTCTCAACGACGGTCAGCAGCAGCTGTGAATGGAAGTCCAAGGATCTAGCAGCTGAGATGCTGAGCACTCGATCCTGTAAGGGTTGAGTCAGGCTATGGTGGCTATTCCTGCCTGTCAACTTGACTCTATCTGGAATGAACTACAATTCAGAATTGGAAAGCTCACCTGCGATCCTAATCTGGAGGCTGAGAGATACAAGTTTCTGACTTTGAATCCCAGAAGATTAAGACAGGGAGATCTCTGAGTTCAAGGTCATCTGGGATTAAAGGTGTGGTGGCACACACCTTTAATCTGGGACACACCTTCTGCTAGAGACTTATATAAGGACATTGCCTTGTGGGACTGAGCAACTGCTAGATCCTTGGACTTCCATTCACAGCTGCTGCTGACCATGGTTGAGAGTTGGACTACAAGAGTTGCTCATCAGCAAATTCCCTTATTATATAGAGAATACCCATAAGTTCTGTGACTGTAGAGAACCCTGACTAATACAGTCTATGACATGACTTTATTTTCTTTATGATTTCCCACATTACTCTGTTAGGACAGGTTGATGAAGCTGTGACAACTCTGGTGGTTTAGATAGGAATGGCCCCTATGTGTTTGGATGCTTAGCCATAAGGAGTGGCACTATTAGGAGGTAGGGCCTTGTTGGAGTAGGTGTAGCTTTGTTGGAGGAGGAGATAGGCTTTGAGGTGTCAGAAGCTCAAGCCTCGCCCAGCATAGCATTCTCATTTTTGCTGCTTGTAGATCCAGCTCCTTATCCAACCCCATGTCTGCCTGCAACAGCCATGCTTCCTGCCATGATGATAATGGATGAAACCTCTGAAACTATAAGCCAGCCCCAATTAGTTTTCCTGTATCTAGACACTATTGTGGATGCCAGCAAGTGCTGGATGACAGAAGCCTGATATAGCTGTCTCCTGAGAGACTCTGCCAGTGCCTGACAAATACAAAGGTGGATGCTCTGAGCCAACCATTGGACTGAGCACAGGGTCCCCAATGGATGAAAGGATCCAAGGAGCTGAAGGGGTTTGCAGCCCCATAGGAGGAACAACAATATGAACCAACCAGTACCCTCAGAGCTCCCAGGTACAAAACCACCAACCAAAGAGTACACATGGAGGGACCCATGACTCCAACTGCATATGTAGCAGAGGATGGCCTTGTCAGACATCAGTGGGAGGAGAGGCCCTTGTTCCTGTGAAGGCTTGATGCCCCAGTGTAGGAGAATGCCAGGACAGGGAAGCAGGAGTGGGTGGGTTGATGAGTAGGGGGAGGAGTGATGGGATAAGGAGTTTTCGGAGGGGAAATGAGGAAAGGCGATAACATTTGAAATGTAAATAAAGAAACTATCTTTAAAAAAAAAAAAAAGCCATTCAGGTAGTTGTCACACACACACACACAAAATCCACTTATTGTTTCTGTGTAGCTAAAATGTATACTCCTTCAGCTTATAGAGATTTAAATTTTTTATGTTTAGAAAACATTTAAACATTGAATTGAATTGTTATAATTTTCAGTTTGAATTATTCTTTGTACAAAAGGATTTTTTCTAGTATCTCTTTAGGTGCAATGCTGAATATTTCCCAAAAATACCACCACCACCACCACCACCACCACCACCACCACTACCACCACCATTAAGTTTGGTTAAGACAAATATGGAGTAGTTGTTAGGCTTAAAAATTAATTTACTTGGCCAGATGGTGGTGGCGCACGCCTTTAATCCCAGCACTTGGGAGGCAGAGCAGGCGGATTTCTGAGTTCGAGGCCAGCCTGGTCTACAGAGTAAGTTCCAGGACAGCCAGGACTACACAGAGAAACCCTGTCTTGAAAAAAAACAAAAAAAATCATTTTACTTGATTTTTTAATACAAATATCAAATAATATTTGTATTAGTTCTTTGAGAATTTCATACAGTGTTGAAGTATTTTGAACATATTAACTTCCTCATCCCCAAATTCTCCCATAGTCATTCTTTCTACTTTCCCAAACTGTCTTGCTCAACTTTGAGAATTTTTCTTTCTCCATTGCATTTAATTCATATTACTCAGCTAGTTTTGGGGATGGGGCCTGCCTTGGCATGTGGTCAGTCTGTTAGGAGTCAGTTCCATCATTAAAGAAAACTCTCTCTCAGTAGTTATCAAATTTCGATATATCCTCAGCTAGAGATGGGATATCTTGTCTACCTTTCCTCTCCTCCATAGGATTTTGTCTGGCTAGAGCTCATGCTGTCAGAATTGGTGTGACTTCATATGTGCATCTCCCTGTTGTGTCTGGAAAGAACTGATGCCTGAATGTGGCTAACCATCTTTGGATTTTACATCCTTTCTGACCCTTATTCCTAGTAGAGCCCCCAAGCCTTCCAGGAGGGGTGTAATATGCATTTAAGTGTGATACGCATTTAGGGCTGAACACTCCACATCTTATATTTTCTGCAGGTTGACCAGTTCTCTGCCAATCACCGTCTACTGCAAGGACAAGCTTCTCTACTGAGAACTGAGAGGTGTTCACATCTATGGATATAGCAATAAGTCATTTCAATACTTGTAAGTGATGTGGAAGTCAGCCTTGTCAAGGAAAAGGTTGGATGGAAAAACGAGGCTCCACAGGTTCATGCGACACCTCAAAAAGTGCTGATCTTCCCCTACATGGCTCCCAGAACACTGGTAAGATAGAAAAAAGGAACTGAGGCAGTGGCTGGCTGCTTCTCCCATCTTCATGAAGGTCCTAACAGGTGAAATGTCTACCTATGAGCCCTACTTCCTCAGGCAGGGCTTTCTTTGGAGCTTGGTGACTGTGTGGTGAAATAAGATTGGCTAAGGATTTAGGGCCTTGGGATTGGCTCAAATACTGTATATAAGATTCTGTGCTGGACAATTAACTCAGATCTGCACCCTGACGCTGGTCTCTGGAGTTGGATTTCCAGGGATTCATCATGTGACTCCGTTGTCTCTTAGCCCCCATCCTCAGTCCTGTTCCCACAAATACTGTATACCTTTATCAGAATAAAAGCACTAAGTTTTCTGCTAAGGCCAATGACCTATCTAGCCACAGATTCTTGGCCCACAAAATAGTGGTAGTTATGGGCTCTATCTCATTGAGTGGCCCAGAGCCCCAGTCAGAAAGTGGTTGGTTTCTCTTGTAACAATCGTGCCATTATTACCACTGCTGCACCAATAGGTATATATTGTTAGATCAGTCACTGCTATAGCTTGCAAGGCTCACAACTGGGTGAGATAGAGGATTGCTTTCTAGTCTCTGGAAATGTGCATAGCAGTAAAGAGTTAGAACAAGTGAATATGTTCTATGTTTAAAAAAAAAAAAAAGAATGAAACTCAGCAACAAAGAATTCCCTAGAGAGTATTGGCGTAAAACCAGGAGTAGGCTTTTGTGCAGCTGAAACCAACACAGTTTTTGATAGGAATGGATAAGACTTCTGACTTTGAATCACACTTTCTGGAAGAAGGGGTAGAGGTGAGCTGCAGAAGGCTCTTGTCTATTTTTAGTTGGTTGGTAACCTTTCTCTTACTCCTTCTCTTAAGCTAATATTTCAGGAAAATGTCATTGAATTGCCTAATTAAAAACAGATCGGTGCTTAATTTAGTCACCAAAGGAGGATGCTTCATGGCTGGGAATGAGCTTCCTCGCAGTGAGTATTCTTTTCTTCTCCCCTGACTTACTGCAGGATCTGATATGCTGTAAATACATTCTTGGTAAATATATGGAATTGAAAAGGCCACTGGGCAATCTTTCATGGTTGATTTGAGCATTCCTCTTGATAAAATGGGATGGAATCTTATGTCTAAAGTTGCAAGTTCCTCCTCATTTTAAAAAGTCATGCATATTAGAGAAAACTCATAGCTAAGCATAAGCAGCAAAGCAGTTTACAGGAATTTTATTATGCACCAGGAACACACTGGCATATGCGTTCATCTTGTGTACAGTAGGGCTGAGGTGAATTTCCACTCAGGACGTAGTTGGACACTTTCTTCTATAAGTACTGCGTGCTAACCGATTGCGCCACTGGAGCATCCAGTTGGTGGATTTCTTATTGCATTGGTTTAAGTGAAAACTTGACAGCTATTGTAAAGATGTACCAGAAAATTGTCACTAGTGATGTAAACAGCAAGGAGCTCTCCATTTACGTGTGTGTGTGTGTGTGTGTGT
>JADRCC010226764.1:0-13044 GCA_019843855.1 Hylomyscus alleni
CTGGTAAGAGAAGTTTTAATTTCAGATCCTGTTGCATTAGCTAAATGAGATCACGATAATTTCCATCTGTATAGCCAAACTCTGAGACTTAAACACAAAATTTCCAAAGAACAAGCAAGAATGATTGTTAAACAATGCCCTAAGTGTGTTCTTTTAACTCCAGTACAGCATTTGGGGATGAATGCAAGGGGCCTTATGCCTAATAGAATCTGTCAGATGGATGTAACTTATTATGCAGAACTTGGAAAGCTTAAATATATACATGTCTGTATTGATACTTGTTCAGGATTTATGTTTGTTTCCCTGCAAACAGGAGAAGACTCTAGAAATGTAATTGATCACTGTTTACAAGCATTTAGTGTTATGGGTATGCCCAAAATAATCAAGACTGACAATGGATCAGCTTACACTGGCAAAAACTTTATTTCTTTTTGCAAGGAGTTTGGCATTTTGCATAAAATTGGAATCCCATATAACCCTATGGGACAGGGCATTGTTGAGCGAGCACATCGCACAATTAAAGCCTGGCTTTTTAAGACAAGGGAGGGGGAATCTAGTCCCCCTGAGGTCTCCAAAGGCACATCTTGCCTTTGTACTTTTTATTTTGAATTTTCTGCAAACTGACATCAAAGGTCACTTTGTGGCAGACCAATATTGACATCCTAACACTTCAAGTTTGTATGCCATGGTACACTGGAAAGACCCGCTCACCAATGCTTGGCATGGACCCAAATCTGTTTTCGTCTCTGGCAGAGGGTCTGTGTGTATATTTTCCCAGATTGAGGATGGATCATGCTGACTCCCAGAAATGTTAATCTGCCAAGTGGATTCAGAGTCACAGCCTTCTTAATATATGTGCTGAAATGCACTGCAGAAAAATTTGGTTTTTGTTTTTTTTTTATTTTATTTTGTTTTTTGAATTTTGTATTTTGTTTTTTTGTTTTCAAGCTGACAGCCTCTTTCCTGTCATTCTAGAAATGCCTGCTTATTTCAAAAGCTTACTCTCCCGAAATTAAAAGAATAATTAAACTCATTCACTCACGCTTGGAGCTAAGGCTCGCTCATGCCCGGAGCTAAGGCCTGAATACTTCTGCAGTATTTACATTCCAAAGGCTGGTACATCCTGAGGCTACTAGCCTAAGCCTAATAATTTACATTTGAATTGAGCCCTATTCTCTACATTACCTGAGTTAGAACTGGTAATTTACAACTGAGTCAAGAGGCTACACCCATCCCTAGCACAATGGCGGTGCTGTGAGAACTTCAGAAAAGGAGTTTTCCAGAGAAACAGTGGCGGTTCCCGAACTTTGCAGGCATTTTAGGCATATCTTGGCGCTAGCTGCGTGGATGAATGGTGTGTTTGGGAAACCTGTCTCTTCGGACTAGGTCTCTGATGGCAATCAACCTAAGACAGAGGCACACACCAAGTGACTGTTTTTTCTCTTGAAAAAAACATGTTAAAGCCCAGTTTGTAGTACAAACTAGCTGCAAGTGAGCTTGATGACGGGTAAGATGCCTGCCAGTAGAATATATTATACACAGGTTATTTCCAATTAAGCACCGCAAAAATCCCTGTGCAAAACTGTGCCAATTGATATGGCCTTGACCCTGATTTTATATAATAAATAAGGGCAAGATGTTGGGTCTCTCCCTTCTGCCTCAACTCTAAGACATCAGAGTTTACAACCAGATACTATCAGCTCACAACTGCTGTGCCTAAAACAAAGGCCCACTGCTCTGAGTTCTGCCTTCAAGAATTCCAGAGGAAGGTATGCCTGCTGGCTGGCATGTCTGCTGGTTGAGGACATTGTTGAGTGTAAACAAACTGACTGCCTGAGGACATCTGCTGTTAACCTCCTCCCCCCCCATGGGCCGCACCTCCAACCTCTCCCTGGAGCTGAGACCTGCAGGACACCCTGAGCCACCGCCCTCAAGAGCAGGCATGCCCAATAGCTCAACTTCCCCTTGACTCTTTTCTGACTCTTTCCTGACTCCTCCCGAATTGCTTATGTTATGCAAATGTCACTGTTACCTGGAGATCCAATTTTACTTTAATTACTGAACCTCAAAAAGTAAAGTTAGAAGCTTTGATTGGGATATAACTTGGCTTCATGTTCTTTTGTTCTCAAACTCCGTGTTTCAGGTCTTTTCCTCCCTTCAAGAGAGAATCTGGTTCATGAAACTGCGGGACAATTTCACCTGACCTCAAGCTATACTACAAAGCAATAGTTATAAAAACTGCATGGTATTGGTACAGAGACAAACACATTGAGCAGTAGAATAGAATTGAGGACACAGAAATAAAGCTATACACATATGCACACTTGATCTTTGGCAAAGAATCCAAAATATACAATGGAAAAAAGAAAGCACCATCAATAAATGGTGCTGATAAAATTGGGAGTCGGTATTTAGAAAAATAAAAATAGATATTTGTCACCTTGTACAAAACTCAAGTCCAAATGGATTAAGGACCTCAACATCAAAACAGATACACTGAATCTAATTGAAGAGAAATTGGGAAGAGCCTCAATTTCATGTATACAGGGGTGGGGGCATAGGAAATTTCCTAAACAGAACTCCAGTGGCTCAGGCTCTAAGATCAAGAATTAATAAATGGGACTTCATGAAACTGAAAAGCTTTCATAAGGCATCAGCAACCCAAACAGATTGGGAAAAAATCTTCAGTAACCCCACATCCAATAGGGAGCTAATATCCAAACTATATAATGTACTCAACAAGATAACCACCAAAAATACCAAACAACCCAATGAAAAAATGGGGTATAGAGCTAAACAGAGAATTCACAACAGAAGAATATCTAATGGCTGAGAAGCACCTAAAGAAATGCTCAAAGTCCTTAGTGATCTAGAAAATTCAAATCAAAAGACCTTGAGATTTGACCTTACACCAATCAGAATGGTTAAGATCAAAAACTCAGGTGACAGAACATGTCGGCAAGAATGTGGAGAAAGAGAAACACTCCATTTTTGGTGGAGTTTCAAGCTGGTACAAGCACTCTCAAATCAATATGGAGGTTCCTCAGAAAACTGGAAATAGATCTACCTGAAAACCAAGCTATACTACTCTTAGGCATATACCCAAAAGATGCTTCACTGTGCCAAAAGGGCACATGCTTCACTATGTTCATAGTGGCCTCTTTTGTGATAGCTAAAAGCTGGAAACCACCCAGATATCCCATGATGGAAGAATGGATACAGAAAAGTTGGTTCATTTACACAATGGAATATTATTTAACTATTAAGAACTAGGATATCATGAGTTAGGTAAAGGATGGAAGTAGAAACTATCATCTTGAGTGAGATAACTAAGACCCAAAAAGACATGTATAGAATATACTTCCTAATAAGTAGATACTAGCCAAAAGGGTACAAAATACTCAGACTACAATCCACAGAACTCAAGGTTAACAAGCCAAAGGGCTCAAGTAAAGATGCTTCAATCACACTTGGGAGAAGAAAGCAATCACTGAATGCAGAGAGAGGGAAGGATCTGGGTGATAAAGGGGAGGGGCAAGGAAAAGGGAATATGATTAGGTATTTTGGGGCAAGAGAGAAGCTCTGTGAGCCAGCAGAATGAATGGAAATATGCAACCTCAGGGGTCAGAGGTGGTGGGACCCTATAGATTGTACCAGTGACCTGGAGGGCGAAGGACTCTCAAGAATCCTAACAGTGAAATTCCTGACAGTGGGGAGATGGAATTCATAAATTCCACCTCCAGTAGAAAGACAGGGCATCAAGTAAAGGCATGGGCTTTCCATCTACAGTCAAAAATTATAATCAAGAGTTAATACTGTCTAAAAAAAACTATAGGCACAAAAATGAAGAAGAGACTGAGGGAAAGGTAGTCCAGTGAGTGGCCCAACTTGGTATCCATCTCAAGGGGAGATTACAAAGCCTGAAATTATTACAGATGCCATGGTGTTCTTATAGACAGGAGCATAGATGGTTTTCTTTAGAGAGGCCCAACAAAGAGCTGACTGAGACAGAAGCAGATACTTAAAAGCAAACAATTGGGACCCCTGTGGTTGAATGGGAAAGGCTGGAAGAAACTGAGAAGTAGGGCCACCCCATAGGAAGACCAGCAGTCTCAACTAACCCAGAGCCCTGATATCTCTCAGATACTGAGCCACCAACTAGGCAGCATACACTAGCTTGTTCAAGGCCCATGACACATATACAGCAGAGGACTTCCTAGTCTGGCCTCAGTGAGAAAAGAATCGCCTAACCCTTGAGAGACTTGAGGCCACAGGAAATGGAGAGGCCTGAAGCAGGGTTGGTGGGGTAGGGCATTGATGACATCCTTTTGGAGACAGGTGGAGGATAACTGGGTTGAGTAACTGTGGGAGGGTTGACTGGAAGGGGCCTAAGAACAGGACTGTAAAGAAATAAAAGTAAGAATTTTAAATAGCGTATAGCACAGAAGTCACAATTACAATTTTCTTTGATGTAGGGGCATCAAGAGCTAGAAAATTTCTGAAGAATCCAAAAGGATACTAACAAAAATTTTTTTGGACTAAATATTCAACCTGAGCAGATGTAGAAAATGATAAAATATATAATTTCTTTTAAAATCTAAGATGTTCTTTTAGAATCTTCAAGTACTAAACTGGTTTAGGTTGAAAAACAGATATTATATAAAGTAGGTGATGCCAGAACACTTCTAATTGTAAATATGAAAGGTATAGGGAGTCTTATAAAGCAGGGAAGTTCTGAGTCTGCCCCAGATGTAATGATTTATTTGAGATCGCTCCCACAGAGAAGGAACATGAATAGCAGACAGTAAGATCCAGACAAGTTTAGAAAATGCTGTACTGTGCTTTGAATAATAAGCATTTTAAAGAGCAGATAAAGAAGAATTGTAAGAAAAATAGATATAAAACAGCATCATTCACTGATGGAGGACACATTAGGAAATCCTTTTCTTCTTGGAATTGTACTTGAACATCCACAGGAGACCATCTGCAAAGATTCCTAAGACCTTACTTTTAGGGATCATTTCTGTCGTTCATCAATATGACTTGTGCTAACTTGGCAGATTGGTAGATCCAAAAACCTCTGTTAACTGCAATTTACAGAGAATCAGGAGAAATTTCTCAGAATCACATTCTGAAACTTGACTAGATGGATCCCTCAAGACCATGGAAAAGAAACTGTGAGTCAGGAACACCCAATGCATGGTGGGGTAGAAACCTGCTCAGGGGCAGAGTCATTGGGCCAGAGTCATTCAAGGATATACACCTAGGATCTAAAGTCACACTGGATTAGGGAAGGACTGCCTGGAATCAGGGTCATCATTTTCAACCTGACTTATAAGGAACCACCATTTGTGATCTTGTTCCCCAAAGGACCAGCCTGGGTCAGTGTCAGCATTTACTGCCTTCTTTCTGAAGAACCACGAGAGATGTGATCAGCAAGTATGATTTCCCCTTTCAGGGATTGCTACTAATTGGATCAGCATCTGTGAACCCTAAACCTTCATGATTCCTCTATACATTAATTCCATAGTAATGGGTCTCAAACAAGAGTGATTTAAGTATTATCATAGACAAAGAATATGTAAGATCTAGGGATGCTACAAAAAATGCAAATTCTAACAATCACAGTCATAGATTCCAAAAGAATTTTCTGCCAAAGCCAAAGATCCAGTGTGCTAGAGCTTACCATAGCAGATGCCCCAGAGCCAGCCTTGGTAGGGGAATGGCTCTAGGACTTAGGAAAAGTAAAGGCTCATATGGATGATTAATTTGAGCATGGGACAGCTTCAAGTGGCTCTTGAAACTCTGCATTCTTCCTCTAGAGTAATGAGTCTAAAGGTTTCAAACTCCTGGGGAAGTCTCATGGGGCTCTACAACTATGCATACTAACTCTAGACTTCTAATTTGAGGGCTTTTTAACTCCTGTGTAGCAATTACACAGGACTCTCAAATGATGTATGCTACATCTAGAATCCATGCTATGCATGCTACTTCTAACAACCCTCACATTTTCTCAAATGAAAGATGATTTTCAAAAGCTTTTTGTGCTTTTGTCGAGAGGAGTAAAAAGGAAGCATGATTATAATTGTGTGGGCATTTTTCCTAGCATGGACTGTCCTCATAGGCAACCGTAACTGGCAGAGGTGGAAAGGGTTTTACTCAGCATGATAGAAGAGAAACATGTAATTCTAACCCCTTTGGGAATGTCTGGCAGGTATGAGGTTTGGTGAGGGCTGGGATAGATAGGAAAAACATGTTTGGATGTTACATCCTGGAGTTCAGGTTCACTGATACAACAGAACACTGTATATTCCTATATATTGTTGGAATACCTCTCTAAAAGTTGTGGAAAAATACACTTATAGATTTGATATGAAAATGAAACAATTTATTTAACTACAGCTATTAAAATGTTTTTTGTTGTGGGCTGGAGAGATTACTCATTGTTGAAGAGCATTTGCTGCTTTTCAAGAGAACAAGTATTGGGTTCCAGGTGACTGACAGTGGCCTTTAGCTCCAGCTCTAGGGATCCAATGGCTTCTTCTGGCCTCTATAAGAAACAACACACAACACACACATTCATGCACACACACTGGCACATTCAGATACACACACACACACACATATATGCACACACATACATACACACACAGGCATAAAGTTAAAATTAATTGTGGTGGTGTGATGAGAGCATTTGAAAACTCACCACACATCTTAGTTTACCTTCTCTTGTTTTTGTTGGTGAACTTATTGGTAATCTCTTTCAAAATCCCTTCTAGGGTCATTGGTAGTCTCTCCTGCATCTGAGAAGTGGCAAGGATCGATGAGAGAGAAACAGAAGTAATCACTCAGAGTGCAGAAAAGGAGAATGCTATGTAGCAGTCTCATATTTCAAAGACAAAAGGAAGGCAAGGCATTAGAGAACTCTCTGCTTGTCACACTGAGACAAAAAAAAGATATTACACATTTTCCCACATTCTCTCCTTCAGCTCTACATTAATCAGTATATGACAGGAACAGCTGAGGGACAAAAAACCTGTCTAAAAACAGAGCTTGCTGCCAACAGCAGAAACTGAGACAAAGAATACAAAATGCATGGGGAAGGAACAAAGGCTAAAGATTATTCTAGTACCCAAAACACAAATAAGATCCAGCTATACTTTCACATGGCTTCACATAAACCTATTGGTGAGGTTTCTCTAGAGCTCCTGGTCAAGGGTAGCCATTTTGCTAGATTCAACATGGAACTGATTGTGTCTGTGCCTGGGCATTGTCAAGTCCTAATGTCTGACATAAGAATTCAACATCACTGAAAGTTTGGAGAGTTTGTCCCAGGAACACTAACTGTTCTCATTAGACAAGTAACGATACTTTAAGGAGAAAAATCAGAATCTTAGAAAGACGTGATTGAAAAGAGACAAGTAGGAAAGAGGATGATGACTTGGTGCTCAGAGCTAATCCCCGCTGCTATTCCTGTTTTCTTTGGGTCTAGTCTCAGAAATACTTCTACTAGAGCAGAGAAAGTATTTCAGTACCATCAATGAAAGACACTCTATCTTCCAGCCAAATCTGAGAGGAAGTTCCAGGATTTTATACCCAAAGAAGACATGACTGAGACAAACATCTGGATTTACTTGGTAGAAGGGGTAGTGAAGTGAAAGAAAAAAAAATCTCTCAAATTAGGACACAGACAGAAGCCCTGTAATCTAAACACTTTTCATGAGCTGGGAGCACAGTCAGGAAAGCTGAGCTGTATGGATGTTGAGCAAGAAAGCCTAATGTAGTACAATTGGCATCTCTCCAGAGATCCAGAATGTTCCTCTAGCTTGCTTTTCTGCAGCAGCTGCCCTCAACCACAAATTCCCAGTGAAAGCCAAGGCAGAACAGCTTCTTGTCGGTATTCACTTGTGTCTTCCACCTACTTTCAATTATTTGGCCAGAGATGTGCTTAGGACTCATTTATAATTAGGAAGGCAAAGCTAGAAAACAAGAAGGCTTTTGAAACCAAATCACACTGAATAGCATAGATTGACTAGATTTTTGAATCATTCCTAGTTCACTTCAGTGTGGTACAAATGCTGAGAGCCAAAGCCAAAATGAGGCTCTATAGATTGTAAAGAAAGATCAGTACTTCACACAAGGAAGGAGGGTATCCAGTGTAGTCAACAAATTACAGTGTGATATTAGTAATTGAAATCACTATACCCAATGTATTAGTGTAATGTCTTATCAAAAAATGTTAATAAATTGTGGACACGAGAGAGGTAAAAATATAGAAACAATTCAGATCCTCTTTGCCATTTCTTATGACAAAAGAAAAAAAAGTTAATGTTTCTGTAAAACTTCAAAAATGTTTTCTTTTTCATCAAACTCCTTCATGGAAATTTGTAATCCTAGTTTATAGATGCCAAAAACATTGGGTTTAAGTAAATGAATAAATTCAGCAAGTGCAGATTTCAGCTAGTACTTGGTCAGATCCATTTCAAATAGTATAATTCTTGAAAGTAATATGGAGCAAAATTGTGGTAATTGCAGAAGCATTCTCTACCCTTGGTCAAGAGGGTAATCTTCATATAGTATAGGACAATGAAATTCACAGTGAGTGATAAATATTTCTCAAGTTCCTCTGATTAAAGGAATTGATGAGACTCCATAAATTCCCTTGGATGCACAGTATAATCACCTGAAAGAACACAAATATTACAGACAGACTGTCGCTGCCCACATGCCAAGTGCATGCCAGCTATAAATAACTGAAATGATTTTTTAGAACTGACTTATTCACAACTCAGCATGTTGACACTTGAGAGCAAGCCTCAAATCTTACTTACTCAATAAGGACAGAATTTAAGGTCATTTATGAGATTAAGAAATGGGAGTAAAGCCTGTGAAGTAGTACCACACCTAGAAAATAAAATGATCTAATGATAGATTTTTGAGCTTCTCACATCAAATGTCATTCAGCAGACACTTGCACATTTCCAAGATTCATTGTGACAAAAATGACCTTCAAGTTTCTGAAACATATCCCAGGTAACTATTACCACCAAAGCACTTCCTGTTGGAGGTATTCTAAACAGTAACAAAGTATAGTAAGCAGGTACTAACTCTGTCTACATCCTTGCTTATCACTAGCCCCTCCTTTCTGGCATTGTCCCTTGTTTGATAAGCCTAACATCTGCCTTTTGTCTGTGTACCCCAAACTTACGGTCAGATTGGGGGAAGGAATGATTTAATTGGGGAAAAAAACTACAGAATGACCCTAGTTCTCAAATTCAGGTTGAGAGTGTTGTTATCTCTAAGAGAGTCATGATAAACTTGCTTACATTGAGAGGTTTCTGAATGTCCAATGTTGAAAAATTAAATCCCAACTCCCAACAAATCCAAGGAATCTAGAGCAAAAGTTGTCCAACTTGTGTCACTTCACTTCATGCAGTTTTGATTCTGAATATGGGTACTTCACTCAGCATGTGTCATCATGCCATGTAAAGTCAGTAGTTACTCAACTGAAAGTTAGTAGTTACTCAACTGAAAGTCAGTAGTTACTCAACTGAATCAAATGTATAATGTTTTACTGCATAATCAAAGTTTTCCACTCCTATCGAAAGACTTCAAATTAATTGTGAAAATATAAGTTTTTCTATTGTTATTGCATATTAGCATATCTTTGAATCATATTTTATTAGAATGGCTGATTTTAAAAGTAGTTGTTGGAGTTGCTGACTTGAGAATCAAATGATCAAATGAATTGGCCTTAAACACACTTCTACCATTTTCTACTATACATTTATATGCAATGACATTCTCACTATTGACAATATTAAATAAAAATAACAACTGAAAAATTTTTGAAATTATTTTAATTATTATCAAATATTCAGTTAAAAATTCTTTAGCTACCTTAATACTTCAGTTGGAAGTGTCCTTTCATATCGTGCAAGAAGCCAAGAATTTCCATCTTTAGTACAACATAAAACAAGTGACAGATTAAATACATATAACCCAAGTACACAGGAGGTGGATTCAGGATGACAAGGACTACCTAGGAAGTTCAGGTGGATACACGAGTAATGTGGGATACACGAGACCTCCATCTTAAAAACTTCAAGAGGAAGTAGATAATGATTAACACATACACAATCAAGGTGCAGAGATTAAGTTACTTTAGAATGTTTCATCCAATCAGGAAACATAAAAGAGCCCCACCCTACACATCTGAATGAAGGTGCAGAAAGAGTTTAAAAGCAGGAGGCAGTAGATGACTCAAACTAAATCATTTTTTCGTGGACATAACAGAACAGTTACCCATATAAACTAAGAGAGGTTGTGACATTATTCACAAGCTCATGTAAGCTTAAGCCATATAAAATCAGAGAATGGAGAACAGAGATAGGCATGAAATTTCTAAGTATAGAATTATTGGCAATTGAGAGCTGCTAGTACAAGGAGAGTTGGCTTTCTTTCAGGGTATGGTCTCTGGTAAGTCAACCTACTCCAGTACATTTCAGCTAAACTGAAGTTATGTAATACAAATTGAATTCTATCTTTTATTTTTGTTTTTAGAAAATAGACACAAGTTTGGATGGATAGGAAAGGAGTTATGTGTAGGGCATGGATCTAGGAGGGATTAAAGAAGAGAGTAACTATTATTGAAGTATATTTTATGATATTCTAAAAGAATTGAAAATAATAGTATTTGAAAAAGTTCCATTATTATATAAAATTAAATAAATTCATCAAGATTTCTTTGAGTTTTATTTTTATTTCTATAAGTAGTAAAAGCACACACACACATACACACACATATACAATGCCAAATAATTCATTTTTCTTTTATTATTATTATTATTATTATTATTATTATTATCATTATCATCATCATCATCATCATCATCATCATCTTTAATAATTTTTTTACACTCCAGTCATTGTCTCATTCATAGTCACCTCCAACAGTTCCTCATTACACTTCTACTCCTCAATCTCCAAGAGAATGTCCCCACATCCTCACATCCTACCAGACCTCCTCATTCCATGGCCCCTCAAATCTTAGGTGTGTCTTCTTTCATTGAGACCAGACCAGGCAGTCCTCTGTTGCATATGTGTCAAGGGCCTAGGACCAGCTATTGTATGCTTCCGGGTTGGTGTCTCTGTTTTTGAGAAATCTCTAGGATTCAGATTTGTTGCAACTGCTGGTCTTCCTATGGGGTTGCCCTTTTCCTCAACTTTCAACCTTTTCTTACCTCAACCACAGGGATCCCAAACTTCAGTCCATTGGATGAGTGTAAGTATCTGCTTCTGTCTCAGTCAGCTGCTTATTGTGCTTTTTGGAAGAAAAGCATGCTAGGGGCCTGTCTGTAAGTACATCATAGCACCTGTAATAGTGTCAGGCCTTGGAGCCTCCCCTTGAAATAGGTCCCAATTTGGGCCTGTCACTGGATTTCCTTTATCTCACTATCTTCTCCATTTTTGTCTATGCAGTTCTTTTAGATAGGAACTATTCTGGATCAGAGTTTTTGTCTATGGGAAGACAACCCCATGCCTCTAATTGATACCCTGTCTTTTTACTGGAGGTGGATTCTATAAATTCCCTCTCTCCACTGTTGAGTATTACATCTAAGGTCTCTCCCAATGAGAATTGAGATTTTTAACCTCCCAGGTCTCTGGGACACTCTAGATGGTCCCACTAATACCCATGTCCCAAAGTTCTATATTTCCATACATTCTACTGGTGCCTTCCAGCTTCACTCTCAGTGCCTGCCTAATACCTGATTATGACCCACTTTCTCTTGCCCCCCTCCTCTTTCCCACTTAGTTTCTTCCTTCCCTCTGTCTTCTGCTTTCAACTACCTCCAAAGTGGAACTGAAGTATTCTTACTTGGGCTTTTCTTCTTCTTCTTCTTCTTCTTCTTCTTCTTCTTCTTCTTCTTCTTAAAATTGATTTAAGTTTTATTGCATCATGGTGAGAAAAGATACATGATTTCAATTTCTCTGAATTTTTTAACATTTATAAAATATTTTAAGTAAATAGAATGAAATCACATTCTTGTTTCCCTTTTGTACACCAATTCCTCCCAGAGATCCCCCGTTCAATACCTACAATACTTTTTTTGTCATATTCTTTAAAATTTATAAAATATTATAACAATAAACATGAGTATTATAAAAGTTGTTTGATATAAAATGACAATCAATTTAACAGTGTTATGTAGATGTTTGTCTACAGCAATACTGAAAATACATAAGTTTTTCTCAATATAAATTTTAAATAACTCCAAAAATATTAACCGTATATTTTAAAATAATACTTCACTACTAGTATTTTTTAAATGAACATGAATATACAAAGTCTTTTTGTTTATTTGTTTGTTTAGGTTTGTATTTAGTAGAGCTTAAAATCTTGACTCTTACTGTGGTACAAGCCCCAAATAAGAACAATTTTTAAACATTAGATTTCATTGTAATAAGGCTGTACTTCAATGACCCTCACACCACCAAAGGATTTTACCTCCATCATGGCTAAGCTGAGAGTTGACAGTTCTGTTGAGCCAAGGAATGAATTGTAGGCACGATTTTTGGATACAGCTAGGGTCAAAGCTAATTGACTTGAGTGAGTGACTTTAGTCTCAGCCCACAGAGAACAGGTTACATTCATTTATGAAATGGTGTATGTATTAAAATGGTCTATTCATAAAGCCATTCACCAACTGTTTCAATGAACAATGGTTCTGCTTGGAGGGTGGCAGACATTAGGTGAGGGTAAGAATCTGGTTCATTGGTTGTGATAATTTGGAAAAGCATTCAACTCAGAGAAAGAGTAACTTATAAAGTCCTCTTCTTTAAACTTGATACAATAGTTAAAAACATTAAGCAAAGCATTCAGTCTCACTCTTTGTTGTTTTCTTACAAGCCATCTCCCAAGTTAATTGTCTATGTTTCTTTTGGCTGTATAAATACTTTGAAATATGTAAGCTGTTCTGAAAATCATAGTATAGTGTAAAATTAATAATAATAATAATAATAATAATAATAATAATAATAATA
>JADRCC010226766.1:0-10273 GCA_019843855.1 Hylomyscus alleni
GGGATTATGGGCCTGGTGCTCTTTGTGGCTTTCATCTCAACTGAAGTGACCTCGCTCATGTGCCTCACATGCACTCTCTTTTCAAGTGGAATGGTCAGTCCCCCGAGAGCTGTACTGCTCTGCTGTGCCACAAGGCCTGGCCCGTGCAGGCTATAGATGCTGGCAGATGTTTGTCCAGTGGATAAAACTCTTCAATGGACCATGCTTCCATCCTTAGGACCTGACATCAGCCCTGACCCGGAAGATCACACTGAAGACACCACTGATCTCATCTCCCATGGATACCGTGACAGAGGCGGATATGGCCATTGCAATGGCTGTGAGTCGCTTGCCTGGGTGGGGGCTCCAGGGCAGGGGGGACTGAACAGGAATGGGGTATGCAAAGGGAAGAGGAGGCTAGCCTTTGCTCTTACCACACCTCCCTTCTATACCAGCTCATGGGAGGAATTGGTTTCATTCACCACAACTGTACCCCAGAGTTCCAGGCCAATGAAGTACGGAAGGTCAAGGCAAGTACTGGGCTCACCCTCAAATACGTGCAGTCTACTTGATCTTCTAACTGATGTGGGACCTAGGTGCCCTTCCTTACAATGAAATATGGGCTTAGCCCCGCCTGTTCCCATTGGTCCTCACCCTAGTGAGAGCTCTTCGCTTCTCAGCGACACATCGGGGTCTCCTTTGTCTCTGGCGGCCAGGCTCTGTGCCACCTTTGGGGTTTCTTGCAGCTCTTTTCTTCTTCCGTCTACAGAAGTTTGAGCAAGGTTTCATCACAGACCCCGTGGTCCTGAGCCCTTCACACACTGTGGGTGACGTTCTGGAGGCCAAGATACAACATGGCTTCTCTGGCATCCCTATCACCGCTACGGGCACCATGGGGAGCAAGCTGGTGGGCATCGTCACCTCCCGAGACATCGACTTCCTCGCTGAGAAGGACCACACCACCCTCCTCAGTGAGGTGCCTGCAGGGCAGGGAAGGCAGAGCCGCAGCACAGCGGGAACTCAACCCCCCCGGGGGGCCCCAGACTGGTGCCTGTGACCAGGGACCGCAGGGAGGCCTGGCTCCTTCTCTCTCACCTGCCAACCTGCAGGCAAATGTTCCTGGCCCCACAGGTGATGACGCCGAGGGTCGAGCTGGTGGTGGCTCCTGCAGGTGTGACATTGAAAGAGGCAAATGAGATCCTGCAGCGCAGCAAGAAAGGTACCGGGGAGTAGACACCCAGCTTCCTGGGCGGCAGGATTGCCATTATTCCTCAGCCTCTCCTGTTGGCCCGATAATGACGCTAGGTCTTGGGGGAAACTTGAATCTTAGGCAATCTGGAGCAGGATCCCTGATACTCGGCTACCTGCTTGCAGAAGCCCAGTCCTCATTCGGTGTCTTCCCAGTGTTTTTCCAAACTCGTCCTGAGAGGTGCTTCTCACAGTAAAAGAGCTTTCTGGTCTTACGAGTCTGGGAAAGGACTGAGGGGGTGTTCCAGGGCCAGAGGGGTTCCAGGACAGGCAGAACTTCATAGTGGGGGGACCCTGTGTCAAAAACCAAAAGAAAGAAAAAAATTACCCATTGACGTCTCAGAGTCCCTGAAAAGTCCTGCAGTTAAATGTATTTGATAGGGCAGCTGTTTGTAGAACATACATTAAGTTCCTAGGGGCTGTTGCCTCCCAGGTCCCCAGTGGAGAGCTCTTTGGGATTTGATATGGGCAGAGAGGATCCATGATCCTCCCTCAGGGCGATCTCACATTAAGACCTTGTCTGGGCACTTTGTGACTGGCCCAGCAAGTGGAAAGCTGCCAGGGTTCAGGGGCTGCCTCTCCCACCAACCAGTCAGAACAGGAAGAGCCTTAGGAACTTGCTTGCTTGGGAAGGTTCTTTGCTTCCTCATCGTTGGGAAGAGGTCCAGGTCCTGGGTGGATGCTGTCACCTTGTGGCTGACGTAGGTACTTCAGGGGTCTCTGTTCCTTTCCACCCCCATCTTCTATCCACTACCCGGCTTCTCTTTCCTCCTGGTCAGGGAAGCTGCCCATAGTCAACGATCAAGATGAGCTGGTAGCCATCATTGCGCGCACAGACCTGAAGAAGAACAGAGACTACCCTCTGGCCTCCAAGGACTCCCACAAACAGCTGTTGTGTGGGGCAGCTGTGGGCACCCGTGAGGATGACAAATACCGCCTGGACCTGCTCACTCAGGCCGGCGCTGACGTCATAGTACTAGTAAGGAGGTGGCGGGTTCCTTCGCATCAGACTTGTGAGGCCCATTCACCTCTATTAAGCCTTTGCTGCCCACTTGGCTTTCCTTTCTGCTTCTCTGATATTGGAACTAGGCTAATCATAGAGGCCAGAACAAACCATGGCCCTCCCTCCCAGGGTTTCCCCTCACATACAAGTTCATTTACGCTGATAATTACAACTCACACTCACATGAAAGGCCCCGCTTGCCGGGCACCGAGCTCAACTTTATACACGTTTGCTTGTTTAGCTTAGTGTTTAACCTAGTTAGAGGCAGCTCTGTGAGGGCTGGTTCCTGATTCCTGTGAGGAGACTTGACTGTCTAGCCTGAGCTTTTTTGTCCTTGCTCACAGGATTCATCCCAGGGGAACTCAGTGTATCAGATTGCCATGGTGCACTATATCAAGCAGAAGTATCCCCATCTCCAGGTGATTGGGGGAAACGGTGAGTGTGGAGTGACCCATCTCAGCCACCCCCCCCCAGAACTCCTAGGCTCCAGGCAAAGGGGATAAGGGGTAGGATGGGCTTTGTTTGTCGAGCATTTAGGTTGGGGGAGATATACTAAAACCCCAGGACGTTCCTGGGCAGGGTGGGGCACTATCCTCACATTCTTTTGTCTGCTCCCTCCGTCCCCAGTGGTGACAGCAGCCCAGGCCAAAAACTTGATTGATGCTGGTGTGGACGGGCTTCGTGTGGGCATGGGCTGTGGTTCCATCTGCATCACCCAGGAAGGTGGGTCTCCGCAGGAGGAGGGAGGGAGGGCTGCCATTTAGAACCACCCTGGCCCACACCTGGCTTCTATAGACACACGAATGTCTGCCTCACTAGATTCTCAGGAGCAGGGTTCAGGTCTGTGCTTTACCCTGTCTTGGGATTATGGGAAGAGGCAGGTGTAGGCAGATGAGGGCATTCGACTTTTGGGGGTGGACCAACCTGATTTTTGGACTGGTTGTGGAGATGCCGTTGTTATCCCTCTCTAAGGTTGGTGCGACACTTTTCTGTAAGGTGTGTGTTGGAAGATAGCTGAGGGCTTGGATCCCATTTGTGACCAGATCGTGCCTAGCATCTATGAAGAAAACAGGTCTCTGAACATCCAGGGATTTCATAAATCCACACTGCCACGTGTAATAGAGTGGAACTGCCCCCTCCCCCCAGGAGCAAAACCATATTCCAAAGGAGGCCATGAGAGCCCAGCTCTGGTATTAGCTGCTAGTGCAGAGGAAGTGCTGTTTCTCTTCAGTAGCTGGTGCTAGAGACTGCCAGTCTCGCCAGTCTTGAGGTCATGTTTCTGAAGGCTGTCACTGATCCCTGATCCATGTTCTTTATGGTGCTGCTAGTGGTGGGTGCCTTAGGAACCTAGAATGGCTTCCTCCCTGCTGTTACTGTTGGGTCCCACCTTAGGCCTCAGAAACACCATCTCTCACCATCCTTTCTCCACTGGTGGGGATAGATTCAAGGAGAAGACCACTTATTCATCTCTGTCCCTTAACATCCGCTTTTCCCCAGTCATGGCCTGTGGCCGGCCCCAGGGGACTGCCGTCTACAAGGTGGCTGAGTATGCCCGGCGTTTTGGGGTGCCGGTAATAGCTGATGGTGGCATCCAGACCGTGGGCCATGTGGTCAAAGCCTTGGCACTTGGAGCCTCTACAGGTGAGGGGAACACTTGGGATTGGGGAGGTGAGGACTAGAAGCTAATGGGGCAGTGAGGATACCGAGGAGGAGGAAGCATTCAACCCTCAACCTTGACCTCTGCAGTGATGATGGGCTCCCTGCTGGCTGCCACCACGGAGGCTCCTGGTGAATACTTCTTCTCGGATGGGGTGAGGCTTAAGAAGTACCGGGGCATGGGTTCTCTGGACGCCATGGAGAAGAACAGCAGTAGCCAGAAACGATACTTCAGGTTTTTCTTCATGCTCTTGAACCCCCCTGCATGCCCTTGACCTATGACGGAGACCTGAGATGGCATCCCAAGTTGGGGAGACGTACATACACGCAAAGTGGCAGATGTAGCCTGACCTGACCAGAGCCTGGGATACGCAGTCTCTGTTGTAGCCTAGTGTGTGACTGAGGCTGTTGTGGGGATCGTTCTGGGTGGTATTCTGTCAGTACCCTGGAGAGGCAGGGTGGGGGTCCTCTGAGCCTGGGACTGCTCAGCTCAGCCTTCCCACCTTCCATGCAGTGAGGGAGATAAGGTGAAGATCGCGCAAGGTGTCTCGGGCTCCATCCAGGATAAAGGCTCCATTCAGAAGTTTGTGCCCTACCTCATAGCAGGGATCCAGCATGGCTGCCAGGATATTGGGGCCCAAAGCCTGTCTGTCCTGCGGTGAGTGTTGTAACTTGAGGGGGCAGCAGAGGGTTCTGGGAGGTTTTCCTCTTTATTGTTTTCTTTTCCTTTTTTTTTTTTTTTTTTTTTTGGCGGCGGCGGCGGCGGAGGTGTTTCTGACTTATTCACCTGCCCATCTCCCAGATCCATGATGTACTCAGGAGAGCTCAAATTTGAGAAGAGGACCATGTCAGCCCAGATAGAGGGCGGCGTGCACGGCCTACACTCGTAAGTGGGCAGCCTCCTCAAAACAGCTGACTGGTGCTGGGTTGGACAGGTTCAAAGGCTACGCTGAGGTTCCAGGGGCCACATGGCCTCTCTGTATCCTGGAACCTTGTCCTGGAGCCTCGTGTAGGCTGGCTGTTCCACTCCCTCCCTTTGGGTAGCTTCTCGGACAGGGCGTGACCTGGGAGGTGTGACCGCTAGCCCTACCTGGGCTCCTAGCTCTTGCTTGCTCAAAGAGCTTGGTGGCTGGTAGTAAGGGCTGTTGGTGTTGGGCTCTTGCTGGTGGTGGCCCCAGGCAGGCAGTCAGGCAGAAAATGGGGGCATGAACCCTCTGTTGGGGAAATGGGCAGAGAGACAGATGCCAGGCCCAATGCTGGTGTGACTGTGGGTTGGGGGCCGAGCTAGTTGGCAGCAGTAGTTGTAGGCATGCAACCCGCCCTGGTCAAGAGGACCCATCTCCCTAAACATAGGCGGGCATCTAACCTGTGTCTCTTTCTGCCCCACCCTCCCATAGCTATACCTTTCTGCCGTGTAAGTAACTGCGCTGCCGGGGCCAGGCGTAGAATAGAGCAGGGGCAGTATGGGTGGGCCATGGGCTGGGAGAATGGGGATTGGGTGGGAGGTAGTGCTGGAGCCTGGAGTCTGGTAGTGCCGCAGATGTGGACCCAGATGGACCCTTCTGGTCCTCATTCCCAGGACCATGGTGGAGGAGGCCAGCCACGGCCCCTCATCCAACCATGGCCCCTCATCCAATCACAACATGAATCTCTTTGTGGGGGTACAAAGAGATACCTGTGGTTACAGGCCTGGGGCTACCTCATTATGAAGGGCCTGAGTCCCAGTCCATGTGGGGCACAGTGGAAACAGGGTACGGAAGGTTGAACAAGTTGAAGTCTGCTCCGTGAGGACGGCTGTGCTTTCCTGAGCTGTCTTCCCCTCCTGGCCAACAAGGACAGTCCACTCAGGTGTGGCATTGGCAGGAAGGAGCACAGCTTTCTTTGGGACTGGCATGGTTTTTCATGGAGCCCTGGCCAGAGGAAGACAGAGGTCCAGGGCCACCTCTGCCTCCTCTAGCCCTCTGGCTGAGTGGCAAGCTCTGCAGCCCCTTGCCCTATCCCAAATCTAGGGGGCCATGGGCAAGAGGATGCTGGGAAGAGAGGAGGAGCCACACACCTTCTCTCAGCCCCATCTTATTTGTCTTCACAGTTACGAGAAGCGGCTGTACTGAGGACAGCAGCGGAGGCCAAGGCAGTGGAGGGGGCGAACCCCGGGGCCCCACTCCAGGAACAGCCTCCCTCCATAACTGAGTGGTCCATAGATTTGCACTACGGGTTCCCCAGCTCCTTTCCAGGGAGAGGAGTGGAGTCCCCAAGGGGACTGTAGCCCCTCTCTGGGCAACCCCACAGAGTCAGGTAGCCCCCTGTGCCAGGCTGTCCCATGAGATCTTCTGGGTTCCCCCTTCCTCAGCTCCCTGAGCCCAGTCAGCCTTGGCTCTCAGGCCCTGTGCCTGCCTCAGGTCTTTCTCGCTGCAGCCTGCTCTGGCCCAATGTCCAACTCTGACCCCTGGGGAAGGTAGCCCCTCCTGGCTTCTCCTATAGGGCACCTCTCTCTGCTGCCCCCTTCCTTCCAGGAAATGGTGCTCTCCTGACCCTGCCTCTGGCCCGCCCCTGGAGTGCTGTCCTCTCAGCCATGTGGCACTGTGGGTTCTGGACCTAGGCCAGGGGGAGGTCTCTGCCCCCTTCCTCTGGCTCGAGGCTCCCATGGGGCCTGCTCCTCACCCTACTTCCCCATCTCTGAGCCTAGGGAGGGCCTGATGATGACCACCTACCCTTCGTTCCTGACCCATCACCACATCCCCAGGTGTACCATCCCTGCCCTCTCTTCTCAGCTGCAGTTGAAGGCTTTAACTTTGCACACTTTGGGGGTCACAATTGTGTCATTGTATATTAAATAATCTGAATAAATCAAGCAGTTATCAATGCCTCTGGGATCCTGTTTCTGTCCTTTGCCCCTCAGGGTGGCTGGCCCCTATCCTGGTGGTGACTGGGAGTCCCATCAGGGCCTGGCCTCTACAGGAAGATGTGGGGATACCACATTTGAGGGCATACTGAGGTGGGTGGGCCATACTATAGGATGACTCCCAGGCCTGAGCGCACCGGCCAGCAGTTCCCACAACTGGAGACTATCACAGGAAGGGTCATTGAGGCTCCCACTGCAATCTTGAGCAGGTGGGAGTATGAAGTGGAGGCGGCCCTGACCGCTGAAGGCCTGTGACCTCACCAGCTGGGACTCCTCTGTGTGTACAAGGTTGTTGGGTGAGCTACCACTGTTGACTGTGATTCAAGACTGTCTGCAGCCTCCATCTCTGTACTGAACAGACTTTGCTGTCCCTGGGCTTCTGAACTCCTAGAAGGCATGTCTGGTTGTTCTAGCAGGAAAGTACAGCTCCTCGGATGACCTTGACCAAAGACCAAGCCTCTAAAGTTGGGGGGAGTTCTTGAGACATTTACATTGCTTTCCCATGCTGGTGGTGGGGGTTGGCAGTGGTGGCCAAGCTGTCCTGCTTGCCAAGCTGTCCTGCTTTGGCATAGTCATCACTCAGATGGGCAGAGAGAAAGATAACCTGGGAATGCCCCAGTGGCAGAGAAAATTTGTGGTAATGGTCTGGAAATGCTTCTGTGACTACCAAAGTAGGGTCCATAGGGCTCTGTTGACACAGTGTGATAATGGATGCTCTCACCTAGGCCTGTCTCAGAGTAAGCCTTTGGTTGTGGGCTTCATACTGTTGAGTCTACACCAGGTTTTTACTAAAGTGTTTTCCAGCTTTGTGCACCTTCAGGATTTAGGAGGGAAATTTGGGTGCCAAGTTGTTGGCGGAGTTCAGAGGTGCTTCGGGAATTGTATGGAGAGTCCCCTAAATGCCTGGTGCCCTAGAGTCTGTGGCTCTGGGGTCACCTAACAGAGGTGACCTAGCGGGTGGGAGAATGCTTGGATCCCATAAAGTGGTAAAAGATGAGGGGATGCAGCTCCCAATTGAGGCCACCCTGCAGGGAACAGCATGCAAGGCCCATTCCAATGTGGGGAAGAGATCTGTCCTTTTAGACAAATATCAAGCCAGCTCTTTCTGAATGGAGCTGTTGAGTGGATCAAAGGGAGAGTCTCCCCTTGAATTAGATCTCATTGACCAACAGCTGACATTAGAAAAGGTTACTTTGCAAGCTAGTGAGCCCCAGTGATCTGGAGTTTATTAGCATTGGCTGACCTTTCTAGAGGAAGTTCTAGCTCAGTAGGTGTCTTAGTTTCTTTTCTCCTTGCTGTGATGAAATACGTTCAGCTTAAGGGGGGGAAAAGATTTGTCTTGGCTCACAATTCCAGGGTTCCATTGTCGTAGTCAGGGTTTCTATTCTTGCACAAAACATCATGACCAAGAAGCAAACTGGAGGAGGAAAGGATTTATTCAGCTTCCACTTCCACACTGCTGTTCATCACCCAAGGAAGTCAGGACTGGAACTCAGGCAGGTCAGGAAGCAGGAGCTGATGCAGAGGCCGTGGAGGGATGTTACTGGCTTGTTTCCCCTGGCTTGCTCAGCTTGCTTTTTTTTTTTTTTTTGGTTTTTCAAGACAGGGTTTCTCTGTGTAGCCCTGGCTGTCCTGGAACTCACTCTGTAGACCAGGCTGGCCTCGAACTCAGAAATCCGCCTGCCTCTGCCTCCCAAGTGCTGGGATTAAAGGCGTGCGCCACCACCGCCCAGCTTCAGCTTGCTTTCTTATAGAACCCAAGACTACCAGACCAGGGATGGCACAACCCACAATGGGCCCTCCCCCCACCTTGATCACTAAGTGAGAAAATGCCTTACAGCTGGATCTCATGGAGGAAGCATTTCCTCACCTGAAGCTCCTTTCTATGATAACTCCAGCCTGTGTCGAGTTGACACACAAAACCAGCCAGTACATCCATCATGGTGGGAAGTCAAAGCAGAAAGATTTTGAAGCCTTGGGTCACAAAAAGGAAGAGAGTGATAAGAGACCATAAGCCTGTGGAATGTTGCCACCCACAGTGGGCAGACTGAGGTCTTCTCACCTCAATTAACTTAATTAAGATAATCCCCCCCAGACATGCTCAGAGTCTCATCCATCTCCCAAGTGAGTTTAGACTTCATAAAGTGGACGAATAGGTAAAGCATCACAGTAGGTATGATTCAGGCTATTCCAGGGAATGGACTGAGCCCAGGACTCCGAATAAAAACGGACTCCCCAGCTTCTGCTACTTAGCAAACTTTGAGAAGTGTTATGAATCGTTTCCAAGTGCATGATTTCCGATACTCCAAAGTATGTGCCCTAGAGAACAATTTCAGATAACTCAGCACTTACCCATGACCTCAGGACCAAAGGATCCTGTGAGAGAATGACTAGAGGGTGGGGGATAACCCAGGCGACTTGCTCACTCTGGCTGTGAATTCGTCCACTGTGGTCAATATGTAAGTGGAACAGATGCTCTGGAAAGGAAGGTCATAGCAAGTAAATATGCAGAAGCAGCTGGGAGCAGTGCCTGGTCAGCAGAACTCTGTGCCCATCAGGAGTCCAGCCTGGTTGGTATAGTGCAGGTGTTTCTCTCTGGCATTCTCTGATGCTGTGTGGCCTCGGGTGCCTACCACTTTGCTTTCATAAACATGGCCTATCAAAAACCAGTCTGTATTGTGGTAGGCCCAAAGGTCCTCCCTTTACGGGCAACAGCATTGGTGTGAAGGTGTAGCCACTCAGGGAGAGACCATGGGTCACCAATGGTAGTCAGCCAGGGCCCCAGGTCTTCACAGTAACACCAGTCTGTGCAGTGGTGCCAGGGTGGGAGGTTCAAGTGAATAATAGATCAGGAGAGTGGCAATGCTGTCACTTCAGGCAGGAGCATTTCATCCATCTCTCCGGTGCACTATGGGGACAGGTGGAAGAGGTACACTGGGCAATCTCTTGCTTCTGCTCTTCCCTGACCCCGCCCTCCCCCAACCCCCAAGAACAAGGAACAGGAAATTTCAAATGGCATGACCAGAAGTTCAGGGGATGCCTGGGCTAGCTCTCCTTTTAGGGTCATTTCAATTTATGTTGCTCTATTGCCAATCAAGGAATCCCCAGCCCAGAAAGGAGGACGGGATGGTAACTCTACTGTGAAAGACCAGCTGCCTCTCTCCCATTGAGAAGGAGATCCAAAGAGGGGGAGGGACTCAGCCATGGGGCTATAGGGACAGCAACTTCCACTGCTCTTAGACTGAGTCTTTGTTCTTTTAAATTCCCCTTTTACTGTTGAGATCTAGAATCTGAGCCTTTCCTTACATACAGACAGGACTTAGGCCATTGGAAGACCAATCCTTCTTACCTCTCCACACCCACAGTGACCCTTCTGCCCTCTACCTGGAGAGTTTGACAGCCGAGTCTTGTTTGGAAAGTGCAGAGTGATGATGGGGTATGCTCCCTTAACTGGAGCATCCAGCTGTTGTATACCAGAGCCCTTC